>PVKE010030981.1:0-19316 GCA_004027555.1 Craseonycteris thonglongyai
ACCTTAAAATTATTAGAGAGATGCATATAAAAACCACAATGAGATACCATCTTACACCTGTTAGAATGGTTGTAATCAACAAGACAAGGAACAACAAGTGCTGGAGAGGCTGTGGACAAAAGGAACCCTCATACACTGCTGGTGGGAATGTAAACTGGTACAACCACTATGGAAGGCAGCATAAAGATTCCTCAAAAAATCAGAAATAGAACTGCCATGTGACCCAGCAATCCCTCTACTGGGCATCTACCCCAAAAACCTGAAAACCTTAATCTTTATAGATGTTTGTACCTGCATGTTCATCGCAGCACTGTTCACAGTGGCCAGAACGTGGAAACAACCAAAATGCCCTTCGATAGATGACTGGATAAAGAAATTGTGGTACATTTACACAACGGAATACTATTCAGGGATAAGAAAAGATGAAATACAGCAATTTGTGACAACATGGATGGACATTGAAACCATCTTATAAAGTGAAATAAATCAGACTGAAAGAATCAGGAAACATATGACTTCACTCATAGGTGAAATATAAAACTGAAAGTAACTAAGAAGCAAAAACTTATGGACACACTCAATAGTTTGGTGGTTACCTGAAGATAAAGGAGAGAGGAGGGAGGGAGAGTAGGAGAGGTAGTTGGGAGTAGGCACCAGATATACGGTGATGGAAGGAGAGCTGATTCTGGGTGGTGAGCACATAATGCATTGCATAGATGATGTAATGTATAGAGTTGTACACCTGGAAACTATATTGCCGACCAATGTCACCCCACTAAATGTACCAATAAAAAAAAAAAAGAGTTGGATTCAGGGAAATCTAGACTTCACACCTCAGCTCTATCACTTCTGTTACTTGCCATTTGTGAGACTGGAGTAGTTATTGCTTTGAGCCACAGTGTACTCATCAATAAAATGGGTATAATAAAGACACTACTGAATAAGCCTGGATTAGAGGTAAGGAGGTGGGGGTAGACAGGGTGGCCTTTGAAGTTTTTATCAAGGCTTTGGATTCCGCTTTGACTGATAAAGGCAGAACTTTAGAGGATTTTTGAGCCAAGTGAGACTCATTTTCAAAGGATCACTCAGGCTGCTGGGTTGAAACAAGACATTGTGGTGATCATTTTGTTAGGTATTTAAATGTTGAATAATTATGTTGTACACCTGAAACTTATATAATACTGTATATTAAGTATATTTTAATTAAAAAACAGGACTGCTGAGAGGCAAGGCCAGAGGTAGCTAGACGAGTCTACGGTGAAATTAGAATTTTAATTCAGAGTGAAGACCTTGAGTCACACTGGATTCTGAAGTGCCTTTTGAAACACTAACAACACATGATTAAATAAGGTGAAGTATGGTTTGAGTGGTAAATGTATTTAAAAAGAGGCAAATTACTTGAAAATTAATCATCCATTTATTACACATGTCCACTCTTGAAAACTAAAGCTGTTTTCATTAGTGGAAATTTCTAATTCCCCAACAATGCTTATGGTAGCCTCGGTCAGTCTCTCCTTATTTTAAATCCAGGTCTGTACTCTACTTATTATAAACATTGTTTAACCATGCAGGCAAAATTTTTGTTTAATTTTTGTAAAGAAACAAATGCTTTCAGGAGGGTCTCCTGCAAAGGCCCCCCAGAAAGAAGTTGTGGACCGTAGAGGGCGGTTGCTATTGACACACTCTTTTCCCATTTATTTTATTTTATTTTTAAGATTTATTTTGTTTGAGAGAAGGTGTGTGTGTTATAGAGAAAATGAGAGGGAGAGGGAGAGAGAGAGAGAGAGAGAGAGAGAGAGAGAGAGGGAGAGAGAGAGAGAGAAGGGGGAGGGCCTAGAGCAGTCTCCATAGTTGTGTGTCATTAGTTGTGACATAGTTTCATTCTACACCGGTGGATGTGGAGCTGCATGGAGTGGGAACCAAAGAGGGAGCCTCCAGCATGGGAGGCAAGAACCTTCTCTACTGAGCCATCTCAGCAGTTACCAGTTGTACCACAGTTCAGCATATGGGTTTGCACAGGCTGGGGCCAGGAATCCAACCCTGGACCTTGGGGGTTGTGAGGCAAGCACTCAACCACTGAGCTATCCTGGCATCTCTGTTTTCCCATTTAGTTATCACCTTTACAGCTGCTATGGTAGAAAACCTTTCTGTTCCCTTATTTGACAGTAATGAGACATACTTACCTTTTGGAAAAATTAACCAAAGGGTTTTCTCATTCTTAGTGGCACTGAAATGTTGTTTGCTCTTAATCACTCCTTTTGCTAAAAAGAGATTGGAAGCAGGGAAGTAAAAGGACCTGGAATAAAGATTACTTTTAAACTGGCAAAGAAGCTAGAAAGTGAACTGTTAATTAACCCTGACAGTTGACCACGGGTATTTACCTGTATCTCAGGTGAGACAGAGGCTGAAAGCCTCCAAGGGTTTGGAGACACATTGCTGGGAGGAAGCTTTTAACACATGATGGTCCAGGTCTCTGGACCTGCCTCCAAGTGTTTGACCACCAGGGAAGGGTCTGGGAATGAATAAAAAATGAGCATTAGAGTAAGGCCTTGAAGATAACACTACATTAAACCAAGTGGGAATGGTAGTTAGTATTGGAGAAAAAATAAACTGAGTTGGATCTTGGCCATCCAAAGGGCTATGGATTCAAGGGAGGCTCTGATTGTTGTCTTCAATCTCAGTCTCTGGGGTACCCAGTGAGAGCGTTTCTGGAACGAAACAGAGCTCCTTCCTTCCTATCAATGAGTTGTTTCTTTATCCTTTTTTAATTAAACTTACTGGGGTGAGATTGGTTAGTAAAAATTACATAGGTTCCAGGTGTACGATCTACATTACATCATCTGTGCGTTGCATTGTGTGTTTACTTCCCAGAGTCAGTTCTCTTTCCATTGCCATATATTTGATGCCCACCCACCCCCACCCACCCGCCCACTCCACCCCACCTACCCTCAGGTAACCACTAAATTATGGACTGTGTCCATGAGTTATTGTTTCTTTGTTACTTTCAGTTTTGTATTTCGCACATGAATGAAGTCATATGGTTGTCTTTTTCTGTCTGGCCTAGTTTGCTTAGCACTATGATCTCAAGGTCCATCCGTGTTGTCGGTAATGACAGTATTTCATCTTTTCTTATTGCTGAGTAGCGTTCTATTGTGTACATGTACTACAGCTTCTTCATGCAGTCATCTTGCTAGCAGGCTGCTCCCTGCAGAGCTCCAGCCCAAGTTCCACTAGGGCTCTTCATGGGTGCCAAGGGCCAACTGGAGGCCAGGCCTTGTGCTGCGTTCCAGTCCATGATTAATGACCTGCGTCGTTCTGTGACCGGGGTACCAGCCTGGCATGCCTCCTGGCTCACTCCTTCAGCTTGATGGTTTGACCCCTGTCTTGTCCTTCACGCCTGGGTATCCTTGCCTCTTGTACCGCAGGTCACTTATTGGAACTAGTAGTCCATTCCATTGTAAAAATGTATTTTCCTCTCATGAGTGAAAAGTTATCTGGTGGGGTGCACTCAGGCTCTTGGACTCTGGTTTATACCCCAAATGATCGACACATGAACTTTTCAAGAACCTGTGAACCAGGCCGTGGTTCGGTAGCCCTGAGCTCTGGGAAACAGCTGAGTTTACCATAGATAGCCCAAGTCAGAATAGTGCCTCATGCGAATGGCTCTACTGATTCCCAGTGGGGTGAACTTATGCCAAATACTTTTTGGGCCTCTGCCCCAGCGTCTATACATCAGGGTTGTTGTAAGAATCTCATGTGGCAGCAACTATGAGTCACTGATCAATAAATGCTTTTCTGTTCCTATGATTAGAGCTTTCTGTTTTTATGATGGACTGTGGGCTGGTTGACTCACTGCTAATTTTATAGACCCTGGGCCCCGCCTTCCTCCTGGAATCCATTGTACCTACCTGTGCTCATTTGCTTTGTCAACCTTGTGGGCTTGTCCCCTCCCCTGCAAGCTCTGGCCAGACTCACCCACTCAATGACCATTTCATAATCTTTCTGCCCAGTCTCCTCCCTATCTTACTGATCTCACTTTATGGCTCTTTTCCTACATCACTTTAACCCCCTTTCCTCTTCTTCAAAATGTGCATATCAGTAGTACTGACCCCACAGGGAAGTTGGGAGGTTGAAGTTCACACCGAGTACTTGTGAGGATGCAGCATAATGATGAGTGGAGAGCACTTAGCTCCGTGCCTGGCATGCAGGGAGCACACACTTTGTGTTAGGTATTATTTTGATTATTGTTGGGATTATTCTAATTATAGTCACAACCCCTGTTTGGCTCACTCTCTTCCCAGCAAACAGGGCTATGGTGCACTCAGTGAATGAGCCTCCTGAACCTCCTGAACCTTCTACCTTTCCTCATTAACTCTGTTCTCTTCCTTTTGTTTTCCCACTGGCTCCTGCCTTCTTATGCATTTGATGGGGCAACCCCACGAGAAGACCCTGCAGGAGTAAGGTAAGAGCAAGATACAGTGCCTTTCCTTTCTGAACGTACCCTCCGCACCCAGCCGTCATGAAACCAGTCCTTAAGGCCAGGCCTTTATTTCATGCAAATGAGTGGAAATCAGAAGTGTTTTACAGGAATGACGACTTTTAATTATTTTGGGTGCTACATGTTCTTAATAACATGCTGGGGGAAGCTGGGATGGCTCAGTGGGTTCAGCACTTGCCTTGTAGCCCTGGGGGTCTGAGGATGAAGTCCTGGCCCCGGCCCGTGTGGACCTATATGCTGAACTGGGGTGTGTCTGCAGTTCAGTTCTCACTGGGGCGAGCCTCCTTGTGTGAGAGGCCCCCACTTCAGCTTCTGCCCCGGGCATGCCTCCCATGCAGGAAGCCCCTTGGCCGGTTCCTGCCCTGTGCAACCCCGTGCCCACCAGTGGAATGAAACTGTCCAGAAAAGCTAATGACGTGTACCTATGGAGACTGCGCTGGGCCCTCCCCTTTCTCTCTGTCTCTCTCTGTCTCTGTTTCTCTCTCTCTCTGTCAAAAACAATAAAAACAAATCTTTAATAACATGCCATGTGGCAATGATCCCCAACCTTATTGGCACCAGGTTCTGGTTTCGTGGAAGACAATTTTCCCACGATGGGGAGGGTGGATGGTTTTGCAGTGATTCAAGCACATTACATTTAATGTACATTTTATTTCTATTATTATTACATTGCAGTATACGTATAAAGAGATAATTATACAGCTCACCCTAATGCAGACTCAGTGGCAGCCCTGAGCTTGTTTTCCTGCAACTAGACAGTCCCACCTGGGGGTGATGGGAGACAGTGGCACCTCAAGTGTGTTGCCACCGCTGATCTGACAGGAGAGAGAGCTCAGGTGGTGATGCGAGTGATAGGGAGTGGCTGTAAACACAGAGAAGACTGCTCACTTGCCCCCAGCTCACCTCTTGCCATGTGGCTTGGTTCCTAACAGGCCACAGAACGGTACCTGTTCATGGCCCTTGGGTTGGGGACCCCTGTTATATGGAATCTGACCCCAGCTACCATATGCACCAGGGCTGTTAGGCACTATCCAGTGACCCGATGCCAGCTTGGCACTCTCACACCTGAGAGGTTGTCTGCAAAGAGGCTGATGACAAGGCTCACCTGAGGCTTCCTCTTGCCTCCTTGCTGAGCAAGCAACAACATCCCGTAGAACGCGCACTCTGTGCTTATTGCTTTCAATGTGCTACTTGTCCATTTTATCTGTCACCTCTAACACAGACCCTATCTAGTAGGATTTGCATTTTAGACTGTGCACATTACTTCTGCATGGTTTGCAGCATATTAACTATCTTTATTCACTAACTCAAAACAGATACTATTCTGAAGTGTCTCGTTGCTATAAGATAATCTCAACGTGCAAGAGAAATTGGAAACTGAAGCTTTTGCAAAAGACACCTTTTGCCAAAGCCTCTTTTACCCACTAACAATTGGGCAGGATAGAAGGATAAGCCATAATGAACTATGTGGTATTGGTAAGGTGACCAGATTTTAACATTGGTAAAGCGAGACACCATTGATTGGGGTGGGGGAGGGGGTTCTTGATTAAAAATTTGGTCTATCTCCCGCAGTTCCCTAGCTTGTCATGCATTCTTTCCAAAAATCGGGACCTTTTTAAAACGCTGCAGGACGCAAGACAAATTGTTAAAAATCGGGACTGTCCTGCCAAAAGCGGGATGTCTGGTCACCCTAGAGTATTGGTCAACTTGACCCCCAAAATTTGTCTGCATGAAAATGAGGACTTTTACATACAGCTAGGCTTAGTTCTGAAATTCACCATTTCCCCTTTCTGATCATAAACTTCAATGCCTCTCCCAGGAATAAGACTTGCCTCACAGTGACTCATGTGCAATTTTCTGTTGACATCATTGGGAATTGCCTGCCATATGGCTAAAAGCACACTTTCACCCTTTGCTGGTTAGCGACCCCTCATGGTAATGATTCCGTTTTCCTGAGTAAATTTAATTGCCATACAGTACGTAATCACCAAAGTCAGTGATACATAAAGGTTTTGGTGGCTCAATGGGGAGTTTCCCCCCCATTAAAAGCTTTAGTGTATGTAATTATGAGGTTATGATTCTTCTATTCTGTAGAATGGTCAAAACCTTATTAGAAGTCTCATTTGCCAATTCCTAATCTAGACCTCTCACTGGGAGTATGTGGGCAACCAGGTGATGAGGACTCTGGGGTACGAGTGCTCCTGCTAATGCTTCATTTGCAGAAGGGGTGGAGTAGAGATTTTGTAAGGTCCACCAAGGAATCAAGACAATCGTGGAGACCAGGGTTATATGGATTCAAGTTTTCAAGGGGCCTTAGTCCTCTAACAGTAATAGCAGCTGGGGTCCAGAACAATCTCTGGTTAATTAAACTGTTTTATCACAATCTAGTTTTTGATATTTATGAGCTAAATTATTAGATCATTATATTTATTATATAAGTGGATCATATATTTGTTATAATATATTCATATTATTCTGATCTATTTATGATCTAGTTCCAGATAATTGCCTTTACAGCCATGGCAGATTTTATGAAGAGGACCAGTGGCAAACGCTTAAGGTTTTGTTTTGCATCCTTGATCAGGGTGTATCAAATATATATGAAGTGCCCATTTTGCATTTATTACTTCCTAGGTCTTCCTGTGTCTTTCTGTCAATAAGGAGTGGTGTTGACTCTGCTCCTCCAAGTCATTCTACACCATGGAAAAATTCCACAGGAGTTGTGAGAAAGCATTCATTGTGCAAAGCTGTTCTGAGGATCCCTGGCTGTGGACAAGGGAATAGATAGGGCATGAACTTAGAAACTTTAGTTTTGGACTAAGGGAGGAAGGAATATTCCAGCACCCAAGAAGAGACAAATGGATCAGGGGTGGGGTGAGGTGGGGGAGGCAGAGAGCTTGGAAAGTGGGTGAGAAGGCAGACCTGAAAGGTTTGTTTGTGAGTGTGTCTTTGGATATGTGAATGTCTAGGTGGGAGTAATGAGGTGGGGGCTCCGCCAATGGGACAGAGCACTGACTAGGAATGCTAACAAGCAATGTGCGAAAATTGGTGCTGTGTGTTAGGACCCCTTGGGGAGGCTTTAAGCTGATTTCTGCTTTCCCTTCCTGTAATGCATAGCTCAGGTTAGCTGGGCTTTGCACTCACTGCATGGATGTGGGAGCCTCATAAGGCAATTAACACTCAGGTGCCTGACACTAAGATACTTGGAATTCCACAGCATGCTGGGGTGGGCAGATTTCAGGGGCTGGTGCTTTCTAGGAGCAACCAGCTATTTCCTCTCCTCTTGGAAAACAGAATAAGATGCAAGCTTAAGGAAGAGAAAGAGGGATCTATTTGAATTTGATGAGGGATTTCCTGGCTGTGAAAACATAAGAGGAAAGATGATCTTTGGTATGAGAGGCCTACAAGAGACCTGGAATCGCCTTCCTTTCTATAATTCTAAGTGAGAACAGTGGCTCCCTGCCTTTGCTGTGCTGATTCTGGATAGAAGGATGTGGTCCAGATGTTGACCCCATGGTTATGCCAACCCCCAATTAAATGAAGATACCAAGGAGGAGCAGGGGCCATTTCCTACCTTCACTGCATGTGTGTTGTACGTAAAACCAGTCATCTGAATGTTTCGAGTCAGCATTGGGAATAATGATGGCTAGCATAGAAACAGTCCTGCTTGAGCACATTTGCATTAGGAATAGGTTCTAACTACATGGAGGGAAGGTGCCATGCTGCCTTTCACAACAGAGATGACAAAAGAGCATTTGCCAAATTGGTTGAATTATTGTGAATATATTATCCCCAAGTGATTCAGCTGGGAGGCAGCATGTTGTACAGAAGGTTCCAAGCCTGGAGACCTTAGTTCAAGTTCTGTCTCTACTTTTTGGAGCCTCAGTGCTATTATCTTAAATATAGAAATAATTGTTTTATTGTTTTCTACTTCAAGGAGTAGATCAAAGATAAAAGTACAAGGAGTACTTCAAAGATCAAAGATAAAATAACATGAAAATAAATGAGGAAATGTTTTGAAAATTGTAAAGCAGGGGGTAAAATAAGGTATGTTCTTGCTTTTATTCAAGCAATGAGTACACTCCTCAACTTAAACAGCATTCATGAAATTATAGGTGGGAAAGACATTAAAATCTGTTAGTGCACAAAGTTTGTTGAATCTGAATTTAGCTCAGGATGCTATTTCTACCCCGAATTCAATGAAATGTCCCTTGAGTTATGTTAAACTACCTTGAAAACTATAAAGAGCATTATTAACAACTTTTGTTGCATTTAAGGACAGTCCAGGGGATGCCTGGATAGCTCAGAGGTTGAGCATCTGCCTCACAATCTCAAAATCTGGGGCTCAATTTATGGCCCATCCCATGCAACCCCATATGCTGAACTGCAGCACGACTGGTAACCACCAGGATGGCTCAGAGGCAAAGGTTCTCACTTCCCATGAGGGAGGCCCCTGGTTCAGTTCCTGCCCCACGCAATCCCACACCCACCTGTGTGGAATGGAACCATGTCTCAACTAATGATGTACAACTATGGAGACTGCTCTGGGCTCTCCCTCCCCATCTTTGCCTGCCTGCCTGCCTGCCTGCCTGCCTTCCTTCCTTCCTTCCTTCCTTCCTTCCTTCCTTCCTTCCTTCCTTCCCCTCACCTTCTCTCAAAAGCAATAAAATAAATCTTAAAAAGAAAAAAGGACAGTCCAGTGTGGTAGCTGAAAACAGAAATTTTGGAGCCAGTTCTCCTCTTAAATATCATACCTCTGATCTGGGACATATAACCTCTCGGAGCTTCATTTTCTCATCAAACAAACAAACAAACAAACCAGAAAATGAGGTAATAATACTAGTACCAACCACGTTGGATTGTTTAGAGATTTCAACAAGTTTAAACATGTAAGGTTCTTAGAATAGCCCTGCATACATAGTTAGCCCTCAACACTGTTAACGATTGTTGTGAGAAGTACTATGAAGAAATGATGATAAGCTATCCAATTTCTCTGATTCAGAACACTAAGTGACTGTATTAGGGATCCAATAGGTTATCATCTACTATTTTCTTTGATGCCATTTAAAAACAAGTTATGATTATGAAAATGGGCTCAGTGTATTAATCCAGAGATCTGATATACGAGGGCTGTCCAGAAAGTACCTAGCCATGTGACTGTTCTCATTATTTTGACAATGGCTAATATTCTTTTGGACACCCCTTGTACATGTTGCTTTGATCTTAAAGATTTTTAAAATTGAAATATAATTCATGTACCATAAAATTCACCACTTTAAAGTATACGATTCAGCATATTTTTGTTTGTTCACAAGGTTGTGTAATCATCACCACCATTTAATTCCAGAACATTTTCATCACCACAAAAAAGAAATCTTATGGGAAAGCCAGGATGGCTCAGCAGGTTAAGCACTCATTTTGTAGCCCCAGGGACTGAGGATCAAATCCCAGCCCTGGCTTGTGTGGACCCATATGCTGAACTGGGGTGTGCTTCCCACGTGGGAGGCCCCCGGTTTGGTTCTTGCCCCCTGGTTTAGCCCCTGAATTGAGGGGGCGTGTTTCCCATGTGGGAGACCTCCAGCCCAGTTTCTACCCTGTGCAGACCTCCGCCCACCTGTGTGAAATTAAACCATGTCAAAAACTGACTACGTACAACAATGGAGATTACTCTGGGCCTTCCCCCTTCTCTCTGTCTCTCTCTGTCTCTGTCAAAAACAATAAAATAAATCTTTAAAAAAAAAGAAAAGAAAACTTATGCCCATTAGCTGTCACTCTATACCCTATTTCCCAGCCTATGCAACCACTAATCTACTTTCTTTCTTTATGGGCTTTCTTATTCTGGACATTTTGTATAAATGGAATCATACAATATGTGCCTGTTGTGTCTAGTTTCTTTCACTTAGCATAATGTTTTCAGCATTTATCCATGCTGTGGAATGTATTAGTACTTTTTTGTTTTTTTATAGCCAAATAGTATTTCATTGTATAGATAAGTAAACCACATTTTTAAAAATTCATTCATTATTTGATAAACATTTGGGTTCTTTTCACTTTTTTGGCTATTAATGAATAATACTACCTATAAACATTTATGTACAAAACTTTGTGTGGTAATAAGTTTTTAATTTTCTTGGGCCTATACCTACGGGTGAAATTTCTGAGATATATGATAACTCTATGTTTAACTTTTTGAGAATTATAGGGATGCTGGGATGGCTCAGAGGGTTAAGCACTCGCCTTGCAGCCCCAGGGTCCAGAGGATCAAATCCGGTCCTGGCCCGTGTGGACCCATATGCTGAACTGGGGTGTGCCCCCCATCCCCAGTTTGATTCTTGCTGGGGCTCGCTTCGCATGTGGGAAGCCCCCATTTGACCCCCAGCTTGCAGGGGTATGTGCCCCTGTGGGAGGCCCCTGGCCCAGTTCCTGCCCTGTGTGGTCCCCTGCCCACCTGTATGGAATAAAACCATGTTGAAAACTGATAATGCACAACTATGGAGACTGCTCTGGGTCCTTATCCTTCTCTCTGTCTCCCTGTCTCTGTCTCTCTGTCTCTTTCTCTGTCAAAAACAATAAAATAAATCTTTAAAAAGAGATGTGATACACACAATGGAATATTATAAAGCAATAAAAAGAAAGAAGTCTTGCCATTTGTGACAACATAGAAGGATCTAGAGGGTCTTGTGTTCAGTGAAATAAGTCAGGCAGAGAAAGACAAATACCGCATAGCTTCATTTATATGTGGAATCTAAAAACCAAACAAAATAAACAAAAAACAAGACAAACAAAAACAATACAAAAACAGACTCATAGAACCAGAGACCAAACGGATGGTTACCAGAAGGGAGGCAGTGGGGGAATGAATGAAAAAGGGAAGGGGAATATAGTCAATAATATTGCAAAAAGTTTACACCGTGACAGATAATTACTAGAATTAGTGGGGTGATCACATTGTAAGGTATAAAAATTTTGAATCACTATATCATACTCCTGAATCTAATATAACCAATATAAAATTATATACCAACTATACTTAAATTAGGAAAAAAGGTGATAAAGAAAAAAAAATGTGATAACTTCATTTTAATTTTCTCTACCCTAATATCTTTCCCTCACCTTACTGGATTTGGAAATAGTGAAACAAACTGTAACTTCGGCAGCCCCCAGTGAATAAGGACTTTCTGTATCTATGTCTTATGTATTTCCCTCCCACATTGGCTTTGGGTTTGGCCGTGTGACTCCTTTGGCTGATGGGGCTTCGGCAAACATGAACCTTTCTCCCTTGTAAGAAACTTGAGCTATGCTGATGGAGAAGCCACATGGAAATGAACCGAGTCTAACTAGCCAGCAGCCCTCACGAAGCACCAGGCATGTTAGTGAGTTTGTCTTGGGCCATCCAGGTTTAGTTGAGCTCCTGCAAGACTGTAGCTGCATGAACGTCCCCTCCCGCCACCCACCACCCCCTCCAGTGAGGCCAGCACAAACACTTCCCAGCTGAGTTAAGACCAAGCTGCAGAATTGTGAACAAAAAACAACTGTGGTTTTTCAGCCACTAAATGTTGGTGGTTTGTCAAACAGCAATAAGCAGCTAATAAATGTGGAAAAGTATAAAGTAGAACACAAAAGATGAGTTGAAAGCAAGCACAGTAGGGAAGAGAGGCTGGGAAGACAGGTGTTCAGGGTCTCTGAAATTGGTTCTAAAAGATGGGGCCACCTGTGAGGCATGGGGACAATAGCTATAGT
This sequence comes from Craseonycteris thonglongyai, assembly GCA_004027555.1. Classification (NCBI taxonomy): domain Eukaryota; kingdom Metazoa; phylum Chordata; class Mammalia; order Chiroptera; family Craseonycteridae; genus Craseonycteris; species Craseonycteris thonglongyai. The sequence continues at coordinate 12,239 of PVKE010030981.1, forward strand.
GGTAGCTTGCCCCTCTTCTCTCACCTCAGCCCTAACCTTGGCTTATAACTGAGGTCTACCCTTGCCCCAGTGTGGATCTGGTCCTGGCTGGAAGAGCCATGAGGCCAAGACCACCTCTCTGGCTGCTGCCTCATTGGGAGACTGAAACATTCTCCACCATGTACTGGTGGCCAGGCCTGACTAAGAGCCTCCCATTGAGTTCCTGAGACCACTGCCCACTTCCTCTTTCTCATCCTGCCTTTTCCATGCCCTGCCACCCTCTCTTAGTCTTGGACTTCCCCTCTTCCCTGGTTTTTGGAGCAGTCTGCCTGTCCTCCCGGTAAACCTATACTTTGGGGTTCACATTGCATCTACTCTGTCAAGTGCATGACGGTGGACACAAGTCTGCACAAACACTGCTCACAGGAATGTGTCTGGTGACATGATGGCACACAAAGAGCACAATGGAGCGTGGGGACTAGAGAGCTATGTGGGTTTGCAGAGGGCACAATGGCACTGGCAGAGACTGTGCTGACTCAGGACAGAGCTCCGGGTTTAGAATGGGGACCCTAGATGCCATATTCAGTGTTCACAAAGGACACAGGCAACAACCATTTGATGAAGCATGTTGGAGGAAACCAAAGGCCCATGCTTATAGAAACCCACATCTGGCTGCAGACAGGAGAAAGGCAACACATGAACGGTGTTTGCAGCAGAGAGTGAAAAGCACAGGAGTACTGTAAGACCCCACAAGGGAGTGGACTCAGCAGACCTTGGCTAGCACAGGATGGATGAAAGACTAATGGAGACCAGAGCAGGACACCCCCAGCTAATTAGTTCAGAGTTATCACAAGGTCTTTAGTAAGAAGGTAACAGGCTCTAAGATCACTGCATGGGTTGCTGTGTACTGCTTATGCTTGCTAGAACATGCTACACTGTATATAGTTCTCACTCCAGGGTAAGAGTTCAGTATCTTCAACAAACATTTCAATGACCTGCTTAATGTCCCCATGAAGGCTTCATAATCTCTATCGCCAGGTACTTTTGAAGGTACATGGAATGAATGGGCATTAGCTATGACAATTAAAGTAGTGGTGTCCAGAAGAGGCTAAATCAGGGCCCATGAAGAATTGATTCTGAAAGATTGCAGCATGAGAGGAGAACCCCAATACCTACCTGGGAAGGGACTTATGAACAAAGGGGAATCCACAAGGGAAACCCTGAGAAGCACCCTCAACTGAGAGAACCACACAACACAGAATATAACCCAAAGTTTAGAGGAAAAAGGGGAGAGCAGCAGAGGGAAGGGGAAGAACCAGTTTGGGGACAGGGACTCGGAGCATGGCCCAGGGCTGGCAAAAACAAAGGGGAATTGGGGGACTATGGTCAAAGTGGAGCTAGATTGAGGGTGGGCTGGAAGCCTAGACCTGAGGAGTGTGGAAGCCCCACAAGACTGGACAATTTAGCATCCAAACTCAAGGGGTGGCACGCAGTGCCCTAATCAGATCACGGAGCCTGAGGTGGAACAGGGACTGTGGAGCAGTGTGGCTGCACTTCCCAGGCGGGCAGGGAGAGAGCAGGGAATCATCCCCCAGCAGTTCAGCACCCCCGATTTACAGAGGAGACACAGCTGAACTCCTAGACTTTACTCTGAGGGAGCACCTTTTGAAGACAGGGCTCTTGGAATGAGGGCAGTGGCTCGAGTGGACATGGAGGGAGCACGCTAAACTGTATTAGACGTGCTTAGAGTGAATCCAGAGGTCTCTGAGACACAGCAGAGCCGCCAGCCATGCTGTGGCCCGAGCCTCTGCCAAGCCCAGGCCCCCACCACTGCCCACGCATCCACCCGGCAGGCCCGGCTCACACACGCAATTAAAGAAAAAGCAGCCGATCACAGTGGAGAAAGACCGAACCTCCTGCGCCTTGCCCACACTGAACCACCAGCCACCTGTTGAAAGAGGAATCTGCTATTGTGTCTCAGGCCCACCCTAGCTCTTACACACATGCCCCCACCCCCAGCCACACCCTCAATACCTTGCTATCTAACAGCTAAGATAGCAACCTGAAGAGCAACCCCAGGACACAGAAACTGACTGCTTCCCCCAACCCTGTCCCAAAATTTCCTCCTCCCACAACTGAGGCCATAAGAAAAAATAAAAAGAAGCCATTCTGATAGGCAAACCCTCAGAGGAAAAACATACTCATGCATAAAGCAAAAAGAACCACATCAAACACAATGCACACCTCAGAATCCAAAGCCCCTTCAGAGGATCATGGGCATTCTTTAGAAAAGGAGCTTGCACACTTGGAATCAAATCTAAGTAAAAAAGAATTCAGGGCTGCAATACGCAAGACACTCAGAGCACTCACTCAATGCTGGCAAAGTACCCAGACACAGTTAAATGACCTCAACAAGAAATTCTCTGAACAAAATGAAAACTTTACCAATAAAATTGAGAAGCTAGAGCAGAAACAAAAGGAACTCCTCAAAATGAAAGGCATCATGGGAGAGCTGCAAAAAGAATTGACCAGCACAGAAAACAGGGCTGACCAGCTAGAGGAAAGGATGAGTGAAATTGAAGATACAAACATGGAAATGTCACAGAGGGAAGAAGAAATAGAAATGAGAATCAAGAGAAATAAAAGAGCCCTAGAAGAACTCTCTGACTCCATCAGAAAAAGCAATATTAGAATAATAGGGGTACCAGAAGGAAGCGAGATGAAGTCTTCTCAGTCTACTAAAAAAAATAGTGGATGAGAATTTTCCTAACCTATGAAAGAACTGAAACCCTAAATTCAAGAGGAAATCAAGAGCCCTAACTACCTAGACCTTAGCAGGTCTTCTCCAAGGCACATTGTTCTGAAGATGACAAAAACCAAAGACAAAGAAAAAATCCTCAAGGTTGCCAGGGGGGAAAAATATATAACTTTCAAAGGAAAACCTATTAGGCTGTCACCAGACTTCTCAGCAGAAACTCTGCAAGCCAGGAGGGAGTGGAGCCCAATCTTCAAAATTTTAAAAGAGAGAAATTTCCAGCCAGGAATGAACTATCCAGCAAAATTAACCTTTAGATATGAAGAAAGAATTAAGACCTTTTCAGATATACAGAAGCTGAGAAAATTCTCCAGCTCAAAACTGGCAGGCACTTCAAGAAATACTGAAGGAGGCTATTTGACCTGAATCAAGAAATCAAAATAAATGGAGAAAAGTTGGGACAACAAAAAATAAAAAGGAAAGAAGAAATGGATACAGGATATCCTCATATATCAATCATCACTGTGAATGTAAATGGACTGAATTCACCAATAAAGAGGCACAGGGTAGCAGACTGGAATAAAAAACAACATCCAACCATATGCTGCCTACAAGAGACACACCTCAGCCACAGAGACAAACATAGACTCAGGGTAAATGGATGGAAAACAATACTCCAGGCAAATGGAAGTCAGAGAAAAGCTGGAATGGCCATACTGATTTCTGATGAAATAGACATCAGGATAAAAAAATAATAAGACATAAAGATGAACTTCATTTTGATAAAAGGGACAATATACCAAGAAAACATGACATTCATCAATATATATGCCCCCAACCAGGAAGCACCAAAATTTATAAAGCAACTACTAACAGATCTAATAGGAGAATTTGACAAAAATACAATTATAGTAAGGGATCTAAACACCCCCCTGACAACATTGGACAGATCATCCAAGCAAAAAATAAATAAGGAGATTGCAGCTTTAAATGATACATTACAGGAAATGGACATAATTGACATTTACAGGTCATTCCATCCTGCAACACAGGGCTATACATTTTACTCTAGTGCACATGGATCATTTTCAAGGATAGACCATACCCTAGTACATAAATCCAACCTCACAAAATTTTAGGGCATCCAAATCATACTAAGTGTATTCTCAGACCACAAAGCGTTGAAACTAGAGATCAATTGCAAAAGATCAAGTGCAGAGAGGACCACATATATGTGGAAATTGAACAACATGTTATTAAAAAGTGACTGGATCAAAGAGGAAATAAAATAAGAGATTAAAAAATTTGTAGAAATGAATGACAATGAAAACTTGACATACCAAAATTTCTGAAACACAGCAAAAGCAGTACTATGGGGGAAATTTATATCATTACAGACCTACCTCAAGAAACAATAAAAACTACAAGTAAACACCCTCACATCTCATCTTATAGAGCTAGAAAAAGAGGAACAGAGGTCCCCCAAAGCCAGCAGAAGAAAAGAATTAATAGAAATTAAAGCAGAACTTAATGAAATTCAGAACAGAAAAACAATAGATAAAATTAACACCACAAAGAGCTGGTTCTTTGAAAAAATCAATAAAATTGACAAACTGATGGCTACGCTCACCAAAGGGCAAAGAGACAAATCTCATATTTCCAGAATACGGGATGATAGGGGAGAGATCACAACTGATACTGCAGAAATACAAACAATCATAAAAGATTATTATGAAAGACTCTATGCCACCAAATTTGACAATCTAGAGGAAATGGACAAATTTCTAGAGACATATAGTTTACCTAAACTAAACCAAGAAGATTTGGATAACCTAAATAGACCAATCAACAGTACAGAACTTGAAACAACTATCCAAAACCTGCCCAAAGGCAAAAGGCCTGGAACAGATGGTTTTACCAATGAGTACTACCAGTCATTCAAAGAAGAACTAAGGCCCATCTTCCTCAAGCTACTCCGGAAAATTCAAGAGGAGGCAGTACTACCCAACTCATTCCATGAAGCTAATATCGCCTTAATACCAAAACTGGGGATGGACAATACCAAAAAGGGTAACTATAGGCCAATCTCACTGATGAACACTGATGCAAAAATCTTAAATAAAATTTTAGCTAACAGAATACAACAATGCATTAAAAAGATTATTCACCATGACCAAGTGGGATTCATCCCAGGGGCACAAGGATGGTTCAACATACGCTAATCAGTCAATGTAATCCAGCACATAAACCAAACAAAGGATAAAAACCACATGATTATCTCAATCGATGCAGAAAAAGCATTCGGCAAGATACAATACCCATTTATGATAAAAACACTGAATAAAATGGGAATTGAAGGAAAGTACCTCAACATAATAAAGGCCATATATGACAAACCCTCAGCAAATATTATACTGAATGGGGAAAAGCTGAAGCCTATTTTCCTAAAATCAGGAACAAGACAGGGATGCCCCCTGTCACCACTGCTCTTCAACATAGTTCTGGAAGTTCTAGCCAGAACAATTAGACAAGAGAAAGGAATAAAATGTGTTAGAATTGGGAGAGAAGAAGTTAAACTATCACTCTTTGCAGATGACATGATCCTGTATATAGAAAACTCTAAAGACTATCAGAAATTTATTAGAAAGAATAGACAAACACAGTAAAGTCGCAGGCTACAAAATCAATTCCCCAAAGTCAACTGCATTTTTGTATGCCATCAATGAAACTTCAGATAGAGAGATGAGAAGATCCATTCCCTTTGCCATTGCAAACAAACAAACAAAAAGAAATACCTAGGAATAAATCTAACAAAGAATGTGAAGGACTTATACACTGAAAACTGTAAGACACTCTTAAAAGAAATTAAAGAGGACACAAAGAAATGGAAAGATATTCCATGTTCATGGATTGGAAGAATCAACATAGTTAAAATGGCCATACTCCCCAAAGCAAAAAAAAAAACAACAAACCAGATTCAATGCCATTCCCATCAAAATCCCACAGTCATTCTTTCACGAAATAGATTTTTTTTAAAAATCATCAAATTTGTATGGAACCACAAAAGACCATGAATCGCAAAAGCTATTCCAAGAAAAAAAGGATAAAGCTGGGGGCACCTCACTGCCTGACTTTTATCTGTACTACAAAGCCTCAGTAATCAAAACAGCTTGGTACTGGCAGAAAAACAGACACACAGACCAATGAAACAGAATGGAAAACCCAGAAATAAACCCACAAATATATGGACAGATTATTTTTGATAAAGGAGTGAAAAATATACGGTGAGGAAAAGAAAGCCTCTTCAGTAAATGGTGCTGGGAAAATTGGAAAACCACATGCAAAATGCTGAAGGTGAACTGCAATCTCTCACCATATACCAAATTTAACTCAAAATGGATTAAAGACCTCCAAATAAGAAAGGAAACAATAAATTGCATAGAAGAAAACATTGGCACTAAACTTATGGACCTGGGATTCAGGGAGGACTTTATGAATCTGACCTCAATGGCAAGGGAAGTAAAAGCACAAATAAACGAATGGGACCTTATCAAGCTAAAAAGCTTCTGTGCCGCAAAGGAAACCATCAACAAAGCAAAGAGGCAACCAACCAACTGGAAGAAAATATTTGCAAACAATGCCTCTGATAAGGGGCTAATATCAAAAATATACAAAGAACTTGTACAACTCAACAAGAAAAAAATAAGCAATCCAATTAAAAAATGGGCAGATGACCTTAACAGACACTTCTCTCATGAAGACATATATATGGCCAACAGATATATAAAAAAATGTTCCACTTCACTAGCAATTAGGGAGATGCAAATAAAAACCACAATGAGATACCATCTTACACCTGTTAGAATGCCTATAATCAACAAGACAAGGGATAACAAGTGCTGGAGAGGCTGTGGACAAAAAGGAACCCTCATACACTGCTGGTGGGAATGTAAACTGGTACAACTACTATGGAAGGCTGTGCGGAGATTCCTCAAAAAATTAGGAATGGAATTACCATATGACCCAGCCATCCCTCTACTGGGCATCTACCCCAAAAACCTGAAGACCTTAATCTTTAAAGATGTTTGTACCCACATGTTCATCGCAGCACTGTTCACAGTGGCCAGAACATGGAAACAACCAAAATGCCCTTCAATAGACGACTGGATAAAGAAGATGTGGTACATTTACACAATGGAATACTACTCAGCGATAAGAAATGATGAAATACAGTCATTTCTGGCAACATGGATGGACCTAGAGACCATCTTATTAAGCGAAATAAGTCAGACTGAAAGAATCCGGAAACATATGACCTCACTTATAGGTGGAATATAAAACTGA
>PVKE010030982.1:0-19313 GCA_004027555.1 Craseonycteris thonglongyai
CATCATCTTCTTCCTCTTGGGCGCCCCGGAGGAAGCTTTCGCAGGGGCACAGCGCTTAGGCGGCATTATAAGGGCTTAATTAATAAAAAAAGTTATCGCTTAAACAAAACAAGTGATCGCCAACACAACACTAAAATACAGTATGCGAGACAGTCAACATCATGGACAAGACTGGCGAGATACAACAAGAGAAGATGCTGGGTGAGGCTGCGATGATGCACAATCAGCTCACAGGGATAAATCCACTCGTCCTCTCATGGGTCGATGTCGCCCCGGAAACCAATCCCGCGCCTTTATGAGAGCCCGTGGGATGGACTCTGAGTCAGCTCATCTCTTTGTTTGACACGCAGGGATCCTTCTCTCTCGCGCATCCACATGAAACAACGCTCCTTTCCGCCATGTGGCTGCCGACATGGTTGTATTTTTTCATTTTTATTTTTTGATGACTATTTTGGGAAAACCCGTGAAGCACTGAAGCCGCAAAACATGAAGCATGAAGTGGCGAGGGAACACTGTATAACTAATTGGGAATCTGAAGAAAGTACCCTAGCGTGCATATTAGGAAACCTAAATTTTGTGCTTAGCTGAAAGGAGTGGTTGTGTGACTTAACCTCCAGGGGCCTAATTTGTGTTTATCTCTAATGCGAGAGAGTTCTGATCACACACTCTTTAGGGACTCTTCTGGATTTTAAGTCTCTTTTCATGATTTTGTGTATGTACTTAGTTTGGGACACTTCAGAAGTAAATAAAGCAGCTGTGGCCTGAGTTCTGGGAGACGTTGGCTCCCCAGGCCACACAATTCTATTATAGTACAGTGACCTTGGACCTTGTATGTTCTTCACATTTAGTTATTGGAAAGACCCAGTTACCCTTAGAAATAGGACTTAGTTACTTAATAATCAAACACAGAACATGAATTGTAAAGCTTTGTTGTTATGACTCACTCAATTTCTTTCTCACTATGAACAAAAAATACTTATGCAACATTTCAAACAACTTACATGATAAGTTTTATTAAAACAAACAAACAGCAACTATAAAAAGACAACAATAGCAACAAGAAAAATCCTGTCTTTTTAAAGAGACATTTCTTAGGAGTTAAAGGAAGAGAGAGTTAATTATATATATATATTTTTAAAATCTAATGAAATACTAGTAGTAGAGAAAAACTTCTATTTCATGAGAAGGATACATTTGTATAATCATGGAAATATAACTTTGCCTACCATTAGCAATTCAGTGTTGGAAAATTATCCAAATTACCAGGAATGTTTCTCAGCAACTTATATGACTAATCATTAAATCTAAAATGTGGAGATTTGAATATGACATAGGTATGAGTGTTAAGCAAGATTAGTGAATTACTTTAAAGAGACAAAAATGGAAAGCTGGACTGAAGTCTTCAGGGAGTTTTCTTGAATATAAATTTAATTAAGTGTCCCATCAAATAGTTAGTACTATTTTCCTAGATTTCCATATGGCTTACTCCGGCACTTTATTTTCTGCTCAAATCTTGTCAATGAGGCCTTCTCTGGCTTTTCTATAGAATATAACATCCCCATTTACTTTGTATCCCCTGTCTTAGCTTTATTTTTACTTTATAGCACTTCTTGAAATCATACATTATTTTATATACTTTCTTGCTTATTTGTTATTGTGTCTATGAGTCCTTAGAGTATAAGCTCAAGGAGGGCAGGAAGTTGGTCTGTCTTACTTCTTATGGTACTCCCAGCACCTTAAGCGGACAGTACCCGAAGTAGATTTGGTGCTCAATAAACTTAGGTTGAATAAATGACTTGCTTGTTTCATTTAGAAATGAGGTTGCCCTATGGTCACATGACTGAGATGTTGGTCGTTGGTTATGACCCACTGTGTATCCTAACTCTGTGTCAGTTAGCTTTTGCTGTTGATATAACCACCCCCAACTTAGTGGCTCAAAACACCATTTATTTAGCTTGGACTTTTGTTGGTCGGCAATTTGGGCTTGGCTTTCAGCTGAGTGGTTGTTTTGGTCGTGGCTGGGCTCACTCATGCGGCTGTGGTCAGCTTCGAGTCAGTGAGGTGGCCCTGCTTCTGGGGGTTGGCTGGCTGTCACCTGTGGTGATGGGAGTGCCTGGGCATGTGTCTCATCATCTAACAGCACATCCAGGCTATCAGCATGGCGGATGCTCAGGGTTTCAAGAGCAAGAGCAGAAGGAGAAAAGCCTTTTGAGGTTTGTGTTTAAAGCTGGAATAATGAACATGTGCAACAATCAATTGGTCACAGCATGCCAACAGGCACCCCAGGTTCAAGAGACGGAGAAATAGACTCCACCTTTAAAAGAATGCTGTTGCGAAGTCTGCTGCCAAGAACATGGGTCTAGGCAAGGGAAGAGTCTGTGACCACTTTTGGATCTGCTGATCCTGACTGAATGTCTCCTCCACTAAAGCATCATAAAACCAAGGCAACCTAATAAGGAAAGTTCAAATGCACATCTAGGGTCAACAACCTCATCTGCATATTCGGGAAGCCTTCCCTGTGAGGGAGGACTGATTATCAGCCATGGAACAGCCACCCCTTGTCTTCCTCCTTCACAATATTGATTGTGTTCCATGCTGATGCATCTCTGCGCGGGTATCTACCTTACCTCTCAATAAAAAGAGATGCTGTTTCAAAATCAGTAGCCCAACACACTGTAAAGGAGCTGCAGATACTTAGAAACAACACTTTCTAAATATTTATAAGCTATATTTCAAAATCTGTTACTTTCAGTGAATTGTGTAAATAAACATCAGACCTACGAGTCACCATCCCACAGCGCCAGTGCAGCAAGTCCAATTACTCATCTATGAACAGACAAGTCATCGTTTAAAACTCTGTCCTCTGTCTTACAGCTCTGCCTTTGGGTTCTACCCAGTAAACAAACCCAAGGGGGAAACTTATATTTTCCTTACTAAAAGAAGAAGAGTAAATTCATTATGGGGAGAGACGGCAGTGTTGGTGTTATTTACTTTTTGATTGGTATAGGACATAAGGGAAACCATCTAGTTAAACTGATCCAAGTCTCATTTGGAACAGGATCAAGGGACAGGGGTGAGGAACCAGGAGGTGGCATAGGGATAGAAGCAGAGTCTTTGGCAGAGTCAGAGCTTAGTCCCCTTGAGAAGGTCCAGGCTTGCAGAGCTGTAGTCTAGATGAACAGATTAGCCAAATGTGAGTGCTTCATTCCCAGTTCTGGAATAATATTCCGGTTCTCTTACATGGCTGTGGGATATGAGGATGAGAAGGGGGCAGGAAAACCCACAAGTAATTCATGTAATGTGTCTGTGAAGAGCATCTTCTTTCTCTAGTAATGTTCATTTTCCAAGAGACTGAATGTAGATCTAGGCAGAGGTGAGAAGTTTGTAATAAAAGTCTGGATATAGCAAAACTATAATGATATATGGAATTTAAACACAAATCCACAAGGGTTTTGGGAAGGGATTGTTCAGTGTGGTGTGGAATTTAGGGAGTCTTTCATGTATACTCTAAGGGTAGATAGATGAATCAAGAAAAAGTATCTCTGACCAGATAGGCAAAATTGAAAAACTGAAATGAATTAGGTTATTTCTAGGTTGTGAAAAAGTGGTATTGAATGCAGAGTTGGGGTCTGAATGCAGAGGGTCTGTGTTGGGAAGTAATGAGAGCTGTAAAGATGGAGAGTGTATAGGAAAACTTGGATCTATTTTACAAGCCACTGAAGACTTTTAAACCAATATCTGAAAATCAATATGTGAGAAGATGTGGACCTGAATATTGTATGGCACCTCCTAGTAAATTTAGAGTCCAAAAACCAAGTTTTCTGTTCTTAGCAATGAGCTCTAGCAAAGGTAGATGGAACCAAATATTGACCATGTATAACTCATTAGAAGTTTCTATATCAATTATAGATATTGATTAACAAAGGAAAGAGACTGAGTCAGCCTCTCTATCTCTATCATCTCTATCTATCTCTATCTCTATCTCTTTCTATCTCTAGCTATCATCTCTCTCTCAGAGGTCATATTCCAAGGCACAATCATATGACCTGTGTTCTTTAGGAGTAACAGTTACTTTTACAGCTTTTTGTTCATCGTTGCAGAAAATGACCCTTCTTCCAGATACTTGGAAATTTGAAGTAACCTCCTCTTTAGTACCAACACTTCCATCCGTCTTGGTCACTGGGATTGTATTATAATTCTCTATAGGCAGGTTTTTCAAACAAATGAATGAGTAAACAAGCAAACATCCTGAACAAAGGAAATATCCTCATTATCATTCTTCACACTAGTCTCTTTTCTCTCAATATGTGCAGATCTATCTTTTTCTGATTATTTATATCGTCTCTCTCTTTTTCAACTTTTCTAAAGAAGATTACTGCCTCATACAGATCCCTACTGATCCTTTGTCTTTACTTTTTGACTCTTCCCAGATCACTCCATTTGTTCTGCCTGTCCCTAATACAGATACAACTTCTAGAAAAAAGGTAATATTTTCTTGTTTGGAAAGAGATTTAAAAACTGTTTAATTCATTTTACAAATTTTATTAGAAAGTTAAAACCAATATTTAAAAAAGTAATACTTTCTATTTTGGAAAGAGGTTTAAAAACTTACTTTAACTCATTTCACAAATTTTATTAGAAAGCTAGAACCAATATTTTTTTAAATTAATAACTTTGCTTGTTATAAAAATAACAATTGTTTACCCTAGGAAAAAACATTTAATCACAACAAAGTGTAATAATAGAAATAATAAAATCATGCAGAATTCTAAATTACAAAGGTAACTCATATTAATATGTGGATGTATTGTGGATGTATGGTCTCTGCTCTCTTGTTCTAAACGTGTACGTGCATGGGCACAGATGTTGATCTAGGAATGAGAGAGAGCGAGAGACTATAGTTTTGTTTTTCTATTTTTTAGAAAAAAATATAAACTACAGTTATAATTATTCAAGATGAGCAAAATAATGTGGCATCAATACTATATTCATATAAAGTCCATCATGAGCAACTTAAAATATCAGTATTTTCCTGGTTTACGTAGCTTGGTGAAACTTAGAACTTCTTTACCAAATTCAATAATACATTTAAAAAATATCAAGGTCATAATGAGTGCTACTGGGGAAGGAAAAGAAAGCAACAGACAGACTGGTAATTATAGTGGAGCCAGCTGCCAGAAAGGGTTAGGGGTCTCCTAATAAGTCTGTTAGTGTTGTGGCACTGTCTAACCCCCTTCCCAATTTGAGATTTTACAGCCTCCACATAAATATTTTTAAAAACCCAAATTGGTTCTTCAAGGTGTGAGAGACAGAGCTACTTTCCTTTATTTAAAAAAAAATGTCTCATTGTCTAGAAGCATCGACTGCTTGCCTTAAAGACACAGTTTATGCAGTGAAGAGGGACTATAATTAATATAGTATATCATTCTGTTGATAATATTCTCCTCTACAAGCATTTAGGAGTTATTGAAGGGACCTATCCAGAGAAATAAATGACTTAAAATGCCTTAAATCTACTCTTATTTTTCAAAAGGTTTGTTCTAAGATGCCTTTGGAGTATAAAGGGAACATGCTTTGGAAATTAATATAAACTAGGAAAAAACATATCTATAAATAGTCTCTACTCTCAACAAATAGAGAAAAATTATCAATACAGGGTGGAACATATTTTGGTCTGAACTTAGTTCTGATTCAATAAAAGTTTCTTCCTTTTTGTTTTTTACAAAAAGTCACCATAATGTAACTTACAAAGTTTCTGGAAATATTTATTGTATATAGCCAAGAAGATGAAAAGAATGTAACTATTATTCTTGGTTTGTTTTGAGGTTATTTACTTAGGGCTAAGCACCTCATTTTTCTTGTGTACAAAAAGTAATTATGCAGTCAAAAGAAATATAGCTCATATACTTCAAAACATATGAAAAATGTAAAACTTTATTACACACATTAATTTCTAACAAAGGACATCTCTAACATCAATGTAACTGGGACAAGCCAGATAACTGATGTATATATTCGGATGTTTCTCCCAAATGGGTTTTATAAAGGCAAGCAAACAAATAAACAATTTCTTCTTTTATGTCTGCCTCTCTTTTATAAATTTTTACTTCCCAACATAGGCAATAGTTTTGAGGACTTTTTTTTTTTAGTGTGTGTGTACATTAATATATTCTGTTCACATTAGTCTCCATGGCTCTCCCACCTCCACCCCCATTTTTCATTTTATTGTTTCAAGCAATTCAGGTTGAATCCATTTCTACATGTAACAAAGCAAAGATATGAAAACCTACAAATGATAAACTCAGTATGTTCATGGTTGTTTCAACTTGGATTTGGCTCATTCTGACCTTCCAGAAATGTCAGCATAGTCCTGGAAAGCCACTTTAGTGTGAGCCAGGCCTGGTCTGCTTGCTCTCATTCTTTCATTCCCTGAATAGCAGCTTCTGGAGAACAAGATCTGGACCTTTGCTACTCTAGGCAGGAAGATTTGTGAGTTAACATCAGTTGTCGTGGGGCCCAAGACAAGCAATGGCTGACTCACTGGGAGCGTCATGCTGCACAATATGGCATGTGGCTGACATACAGGGTTGGGGGCCAGACGTGGGGCTCACTTTGTATTCACTAACTGATAACTGGAGAAATCATTACATCAGTGAAAGGAAAATAACTGTAATAAAAGCAAAACAACAAACCTTTATCTCATATGGGGTCATAGAACTTGACATGTTAAACTGTCAAAGCAGAAACAGTCAAAGGGATCTCATTCTGGTGAAATACGCAAGAATTGTTTCAATGTAATGCTACTTGTTTTGAATAAGTAAAAAATAAATTTGTGAGAGGGAAAGTGAGTGTGTATCTGTGTGTGTATGTTTGGGGTTGGTTTAGGTTCAGAGAGTGGCTCATAGTAATGCAAAATATCACAAGGACCTTAAAGGAACAAGTACTTCTCTTTGGATAAAATTATCTATGATAATTCAGAACTTTTCAGAAATAAAAAGCATAGCACTCAAAAAATTCAGTCAAGAACATGATGCTTTGAAGACCTAAACGAAATAAAGTCTATAGTTCAGCTTGATGAATAACTGATTGGATGATACACTGATTTAACTTAGCAAAGCAGATTGTTTTGAAGAAAATAAATGATATAGCAGTCACACACTTTTGAACTGCAATATATGTTCCCCCTCTACTCTTTTTGTTTTTCCTCTGTGGTGGCACTAAGAGAAAAAACCTTTAGAGAGAGAATTGGCTGTGAAGGGTGCTCAAGGAATTTTGTGAATGAGATTTTAGAAATACTAATAAGACTCTGGACTGCATGTCAATGTCCCAACATCAATTTACCAGGGAATAAACACCAAGGTTTAAAGTTGATGTCTCATCCCCACTTCTATTCTTTTAAGTTTCCTTCATAGGTTGTCCAAGGATGGTTGAAAGGGATAAATGGAGATTGTTAAATGCAAAACATTGTATCATCTTGACATCCAATATTTGAACTTAAATTTGGAACCTATTGAATGCGAATGACTACTATGTAGTCAAGAAATTACACTTACAAACCTTCTTATGGGATTTTTGACATCAGAAAGGCATATATTTCTTTAAAGCAGTCAAAACTGAGATTGTTAGGAAGGGAGCTCCTTAAATTCACCCATGGTTTTGTTGTCAGGTTATGAGTCATTTGTGGAGATGACTCTAGGAAAGGTAAGTTTTCTCATGAAGAGGTTTCTGAGTCCTCCACCCTCCTTTCAGAGCTGACTTACCTACTATACATAGTGTTATGAGCCCACAGTACTTTTAGGGGCCCACAAAAATCTCCTAATTTATTTTAAAAAATTAAATAAAACAAAATGTGAAGTTCTAAGTTAAAGAAAAATATCTTGGGAAGCCGGGAAGGCTCAGTGGGTTAGGTGCTCACTTTGCAGCCCTGGGGACCGAGGATCGAATCCCGGCCCTGGCCTGTGCAGACCCATATGCTGAACTAGGGAGTGCCCCCAGTTCAGCTCTTGCCGGGGTGAGACCCCGGCCCAGTTCCTGCCCTGTGCAGCCCCGCCCACCTGTGGAATGAAACTATGTGGAAAAAACCAATGATGTGCAACTATGGAGACTGTTCTGGGCCCTCCCCCTTCTCTCTGTCTCTGACCGTATCTCTCTCGCTCTCTGTCAAAAACAATAAATAAATCTTAAAAAAAAAAAAAGAAAAGAAAAAGAAAAATATCTTAATGTGCAATATTAGTGTATTTTTTATGCTAACACAGCCATAAAATATAATTTAATATATCTTTACAGGGGAAGTGGTTCATGGAGGTCAGCGTGCCTGTAGGGCCTGTGAGGTACAATGTGGCCCTGCCTTCATTCTCTGTCTTCCTCCCTGAAGCCTGTCACCTTATCTGAACTTTGTAAATTCATGGCTTTCAGTATCTTATCAGTCAAATGAAAGTATCATGTCATAGGGCTGTTCTGAAGATTAAATAAAATAACAAAATCAAGAGCATTTTGTAAACTGTGAAGAACTTTCATAAATGCGATCATATTATTTTCTTGGTTATGGTCATTATCATCTATCTAGTCACTAAAGTTAGAAATCTGGGATTAAATTTGAATTCCGTCTATCTGTTCTTCCCAATGGCTACCAGCATCTTTGATTTCTACCTGTACCATGGCTCTGAAATCCATGTCTTTTTCTCTGCCCCCATTGCTGCAGTATTCTCTCTCTTTCTTTCAAAAACCTTTTTTTATAATAGAGAATGTAGACATGTACAAAAGTAGATGAAAAAATATAGCAGATCCCACATACTCATTATCCAGGACTCCAAATCAATCCTGCTCTATATTTATATCCGAAATCACTTTTAGAACAAATCTCAGGTATCAAGTAATAGTATTCATACATATTCCAATGTTTCTCTACTTGACAAGAACACTTTTTTAAAAACATTATAACTATAATACTTTACTCACTCCTGAAAATAGCAATAGTTTCTTAGTTCACCAAATATCTAGTCAGTGTTCATATTTACAATTGTCTTATAAATGTCATTACTGTTTTTTAAAGGTGTTTTTTCAGTCAGATTCCAAATAAGATCCTAACGTTATGCTTTGTTGATCTGTAGGTTTCTTCCCAATCTCTTTTTTATTCCTTCACCATTTGTATATTAATTAATCTGTTTACAACACTGTTGCTCTAGTTTAGCTTTCTGTTTCCACGTTCTTTTTTCTCCAATTTTTTCCCATGCGGCTTATGACATTATCTAAAATGGATTCAACTATGTGATCCCTTTTTCTTAAAAGAAAAAAAAAAATCTACTGGCTTCAAAATATTTACAGGATGAAGTCCACTTATTCAATTAAAAAAATCTATATATGTGGGGTATTGAAAGCCTTCAATAATATGGCCTAATTATACTCTTCCAAACTAATTTTCTATTACTTCTCCTACTTCTTCACCCACAACCCTCCACATCCAATCCTTACACTCTGGTACCAAATGTATTATTCTCTTTTAGTATCTTTGCTCAGATTGTTTTTATTTATCTTTGCCAGGAAAGCCCTTTCCTGTCTTTGCTTAACAAAATTCTACTCATTCTTTAGAGGTTAGCTTGGATTTCACTTCCTTTCTGAAGTCATTGTCAATCATCTAGATTGAAATTAGCCTCTCCTGGCCCACCCACATCTCCTGTGCTTCCTCATAACATTTTGATAATACATCCCTGTGCTGATTATAATAATGATGCATCTAAAAGTTTTCAATGCCTTAAAGTCATTTAATGTTTCCAACCACCCTATAGAGAAGGTACTATCATTCTTCTTATTTATAGGTGAGGAAACAACAATACTAATATTTACTCATTGTCCATTAAGTCCCAGCCATTGTTTTCTATGAATATAATTCTTATGGTGTCCTCTTGACATAGGATCTATTATTATCTCCACTATATACTTGAGGTAAATGAGGCACACAGAGGTGTTAGTCTCTTTGTCCAAAGTCTCACAGCTAGTAAGTGACAGAGCAAGGCGTGAATACAGGTATTTGGGATCTGGAACCCGTATACTGAAGCACTGCACTATATGGCTCTTATGAACACGTACATACTTTGTGGAAAAAAAAAATATATATATTTTTTTTTTGTGTGTGTGTGTATATATATATATATATATATGTATAATTTTATAGGTCTACTTTTTAGAGCACATATTCCTCAAAGTTGGCACTTATCTAATTCTTTAACACAGCACAGTGTACATATTAGACAGTTAAATGTTCAATGAATTAAATATCTTTGCTTAATGTTAAAGTATTTGCTAACTGTAACAAATATCATTCAAAAGAAGTTATAATTTCTGAAATTCAATATAATTCAATGGAAAATCAAGACTGAGTTTACTAAAATATTTTAAAAAGGAAGGATTTACATAAATATTTTAGTAACATGTATTATTACAGAAAATGATGCATATTACAATAGAACTAGAATACTATATTAGTAAGTAAATTACATGTTTTTCCTTCTTTTTGAGAAAACGTAAGACAGAAAATATGGAATACTAAGCTATAAAATAATACAGATTCTCAAGTTTCCTCAGACAAAAGATCTTTCACAAACAGGCTCACTGTCATGAGTTAGGTGTTCTGACTGTAATATATGGACTAATTTTTCAGCAATAGAGAAACTATTTCATTTACACATTCAGTAATCATGGCTGAAACTTGAATAGATTTGGGGAGAGAATGAGCTGAGTTGTGAAATTGTTTTTGAGACTGCTTTGACTACTCCAATTTAGGAAAGAAGCAAAGCAACCAATGACTCCTCCCAGGGTCTGAGATTTCCATTCATTTGGGATTAAGATGGAAAATGAAATGACGGATCAACCCCTTTTAAGATGATTGAGAAGCAAGACAGATGCCATGCTTGCAGCCGTCTTAGAAACTCTTCCAGTGACTCATGCAGCTCATCAAATACTGTAAGAAGATTGCTGCCTTTCTAAAAAATAGAATTTATATTTTAAAATTTAATACAAGAGTTGGAGAACATCACAGGTAAGAAATAGGGGCCAAAAGTGATAAGATAAATTTTTAACTCTTAGCTATCAAATTTCTCAATGACATTTAGCTGAGAGGTTTTAATAGATAATTCCATCTTTGGAACTCTCTTTAAAGACAAAGACTATGGCACAGAAGGGCCTGCAAGCCCCAGCCACCACAGATCAAACCCACAGCTTCAATTTCTAATGTCTTGGCTTCACTTTGCAGGAAAAAAAAAAAAATTGTGCTTTTCCAAAGTGACAAAGAGAGAGGCACAGAACGAGGGCCCTGGGTTTTGCATACCTCCTGCCCTAAAAAAACTCAGTCCAGGAATAAGACTTGAAATCAGAAAATTTTAGTCCCTAATGACTAGTTTAACTGATATCAGAGAAAAACTCTGCTTTGCTTCCTGATTTTTTGATTTTCTATTTCCTGGAAGACATCATCCTCTTAATGATTACCTTAAGATTATTTCTACCTGCTGTCCTAGACCCGTTATATCTTTCTCCATGACATTGCTGACTTCTAAACTTTCTAGGTACCCAGTGCTATAAAAACACAACTCATGTAACCCATCAGTTTTTTGACCCTAACACATAGAAGCAATTTTGAATAAAATGCTTAATTCATCATTTGTAAGGGACTGAGATCTGACTGATCCCTGGCTGTGTATCTACATCTATCTGTATGGCCATGGGAACAATTTTCAGTTCATACCGTCCTAAGAACTAGATAAAAACCATTGGCTAGTGGATAAGGATGGTCTTTTGTGAACATCTCACATAATTTCTTATTGATGATTGCCATTCACCTTGACAGAAAGTGCTAAGCATCTTTGTTAGTATTACTGGGTTTAATATTACAGATAATGTGAACAAACAGGATTGAGTGACTTGAAGTTTGTTAAATAGTGCCAATTTCTAATATTCCCCACTGGTTTTTATATGAATAAGTTCACACATCACAAAGGTACCCATTTTCAGATTCTATGGTATACCTTTTGATTTTGTAAGAATTGTCCTCGCATTTGAGAAGCCTGTCTTCAAGAAGCTTATAATCTAGTCATTACGATGAACTGTTCTATAAGAAATCTAACAACTTCCTGAAATGTTACTTGCAAATAGCTATGGAAATGGTGACCAGTCCAGGAAGTGTTGGTATTATTGCAAAATAAGATAGAGTGAAAAGGCTACGCTCAGATAGAAAGGATGGCAATACAGGGCATTCCTGGGCATGAAAATAAGCCATGTGTATTTATAATAGTGAATTTAAAAGATGAAAGGAGCCCATGGTTAACAAAACTAAAGACAGATGTAGCCAGAAAGGTAAAGTTCACAAACTTTTTATTTTTCTGGAGTTCAGAAAAACCCCTGGAAGTACAAGCCCCTCCTGGAACTTCTTCTCCACAAAGATTCTTCCCAGCAAATTGGGGGAAGATGAACGTTCAAAGTATCTGGCCAACAGCCTAGAGCTTCATTCCTTGAATTTATACTCCCTTTTCTCTCTTTTGGCTAATCTTCAAACACTACAGAAAAAATGGAGGGGTTGCGATCTTTCTTAAATACAGTATCTCAAAAGTTGATTTCTGTATTTGTTTTCCCTACAGGACTTAGGATGAAAATGGGATACTCCAAAACTGTATTTCCAAATTCCAGACACATGTACTCTCTACCAACTCTGAGTTAGGGCATTCTTGATTTTTGTTAGTCTGTGTCCATTGTTTTAAAGAATGACAAAAATATTAATCAACCTTTTTGATGACCATGAGGGAGTGGTTTCTGTTTTCCTTTGATTAAGGAAAAGTCTTCAGGTTTAGGAAAATGAAGTGGATAAGAGAAAGTGGACTATTTTTAAAACTGGCTCTGAGTTGGCATTGAAGAGAGTGAAAAGACGTTTAACAATATTTTTTTATCTTTCTTGATGAACTCCATGATTAGGTCTTTCCTCCAGCAATGACCAAAAAGGGAAAAACATCACGAAGGAGCCTCAGCCTTTACTTTCAACTTTCTGGTTTTTTGTCAGTTCATGTCACAACATTAATTTTATTTCCACATAGGAGGAAGGGTGGCAGGTCATTGATACTACTTTTCTGTACTCCTCCCAGAGGAAAAGTACCTCATCAACACCAAGTTGTTAAAGCACACAACAAAGGCAAAGTGAGTCAGAGATGTAGAAAGGACTTTCCCTACGTGTCACTTTACACACAGGAGGTGGTGATGGTGGTGGTGGAGAGATGTCACTGGAAGAGTGTCACTGGAGTTGGCCCATCATCAGGCACACCTACTTGCTAATTAGATAACGTCCCAGCCAGTGCTGTGAATCTGAGTATGTAACCCATTTAGAGAGCTTGTTATGATTCCGGTGATGCTTCTACTACAAGTGAACTGTTTTTGCTTTCTAGTTCTCATTGCCAATTTTTTATGGATCAAATGCTAAACACCTAAAAATTGAATTTGACAGCACTTCACCAAGTTCTGAGGAGCACTATCCTTCACTCTCCTCTGAACACAGAGCCTGAGCAAAGCTATGTGTTGATCCAGCCCTCGGTCCTCAAACATTTGTAAAATGTTTTTAAATGAAAGAAGGGTGTCCTGGTATCCTGCTAACCCTGCCTGTAATCTGCTGCCTTACAAGGAGACAAAGCTCTGGCATCCCCTAATATAGTTGCAATAAAGATAGGATGATGGCCTTCAAAGTAAACATGAAATAACTACATGTAGGGCTTATGCAAAAAGCCTTGTTCCTTAATACTGGAAAGGCAATCACCCTGAAACAATGGGGCAAATCAGAGTGCAGCCAGCTCAAGGCTCTTAGATGTGTGTGTGTGCGCACGCACGCGCGCGCGCGCACACACACACACACACACACTCACTCACAAGCTCCCAGTGACAAATGCTTGGTGCTGGCTGGGAGGTCAGCACTAAGAATCTTTTCTGGGAAGGCAGCATGTCAGGTTTCAGACACTTTCTCTATAAATGGTCTTTTGCTGCTCAATGGGGGGCTTTCTGATCCAGATAATAAAGTCCATTTACATGAAAAGATGCCGCTTTCAATGACATGATTAATTTCAGAACTACCTGGCATCTGAATGAAGCCGAGACTTCAAGAAATGACTGATGATGAGAAAAGTTAATTAGGCAAACGTCAAGAGTTTTGCTTGGTGACTGAGGGGCTGGCAGGACTAGGTTATCCTATACACATTCCAAATGGAAATGAAAGGGCTTTGTGGGAAGTTGGGGATGATCAACCTATGGTTACATATAAACTCTCTTTAGCTCACATTTCTCTGGGGGTTTTACTCCATCATGACCAGTGGGCAGCTCGTGCTTACCTTCAATGACTTCTCAGTGAATCCCAGACAAAGCTGGCCTTGTTTTTCAGGAGGCCTGAAAAATGTAAATTTATCTTGCTTTACATGTCATTTGTTCAAAAGTGACCTCTTTGTTCTGAACCTTTTCAAAAATCTCATTGACTTTTCCTCCCCTCCAAGAAGAGAAAACCAAAAATGGGAAAAAGCTAAACACCATTTAATACTCTTTAGAAAGGACTTGGAAGACAAAAGCTAAAGTCAGGGTGGGGGAGGGGGGGTAATGCAAAACACCTCCTGTACATTGTTTTTGAACCCTTTCTTCACTTTTTGTTTTTGTTTTCTAGATCTCAGCTTTTCCATTGCTGAATTGGGGCGTGTCAGTGGTTAGGGATTAGTGACCTCCACTGGACAGAGTAGATGGAAAGCTGGGCACCCCTAGTGGACTGAGGGAGGAGTTCTCAAAAGAAACTTTACAATAAAAGAGTCTTTAACACTGGCAAGACAGAGGGAGATTCTTTCCTTACATTTTCTGTCTGATAGTATGTCTTAATTCCTTCAAAAAAGGTATGTATTATAGACTAGATTTTGTAGCTATAGTGTGGTCCATGAGTGATTCTGAGTAACCCTAACTTCTTCACTTTCCTTCTTCTTCTTCTGGCTGACTGGTTTCTATAGGAGAAAGGTACCTGCCTCCATGACATCATCTCCAGGCAATAGATCTTCTCCAAGAAGAGAGGAGGTGATCCAGGGAAAGATCCCAGCTAATCAGTTAGGCCTGGGCATACCAATTTAGGTTTACATCTGATATTGGTTAATGGTTGCTATGGGTTGAATTGTGTCTGCTCTCAGAAGATATGCTGAAATCCTAACCCTTAGTACCTCAGTATGTGACTTTTTTAGACCTAGGTCATTGTAGATGTAAGTAATGAAGACGAGGTTATATGGGACTAGAGTGGGCTCTTAATTCAGTAGGTCCAGTGTCCTAATAAGAGGGCAATGTGAAGACACGCAGAGGAAACCACGATGTGATTTCAGAGGAAGAGATTGGAGTCATGAAGCTGCAAGCCAAGGGATGCCAAGGATAGACTGCCACCACTGGAAGCCGGGGAGAGACAAGGGAGGACGCTCCTCTACCGATGGCAGAGGGACTGAGGCCTTACTGACACTGGGATTTCTGGCTTTCAGCCTCCAGAGCTGTGAGACAATAGACTTCTGTTTTAAGCCACCCAGTTTGTGGTATTTTGCTATATCAGTCCTTGGAAAGTGATAAAATGATCATATAGTTTATCATATCAGGCCTACAAGGAACTGAATATATTCTCTTTTTTCTCTGAACTAAACTCTTATACTCTTACTTCAATTCAATCATAGTGGGCAGGTACGAGTTTACTAAGATATAGTGCCACTTGTCACAAATAATGAAGGGTGTATTTGCCAGAAACAGAGAATCTGTCTCTAAAAGCTTGACTAACTGTAAACATACTCCCAGACTATTTAAAACTGCTCATCAAGTGTCATGGCAGCCACCCAAAATGAAATGCTCAACGAATTTAGTGCAATGCTATATGCTAAGTACATTAAATGTGCTGTAAGATACTCATCAGTCTATAACATAAAACACCATCTCAACCAAGACATGAGGGGAGAAGCAAACCTAAATGTCAGCCAGCTTTATTTCTTTGGAGAAAATATGTTGAAGTATATTCAGAACAAATACGTGAGGTCTTTGACTAAATCTGTTTCTAATAGTGGAGTAAAATTGGAAAGAATTGAAGTTAATCCATTGTGTAGAAATTTCTACTTAAAATGGTACAATTTCTTTATTGCAGTATACTTTAAAAAAGCTATTCACCCAAAAATATGTTTAGTATTACATTAGTAAATAATACATATAACTTGATATGAGTTAATTTCCTTTCAGTTTAAAAAATTTGCTTTAGAAATTACTTTGCTTAGTGGTAGTTTGTACAATGACAAAGTATTAATGAGAAAAACAAAAGAAGGTTACTCTACTCTTTGTAATTCACTTATATGACATGGCATAACATATTTACTGAAGTATATAATTTCTTTGGTTTTGAGTGTTACTATTCAAAACATTTATCTTGATGGCAAAACAACTTTAAAATATAAAGATGCTCTTTGCTTTGGGGAGTAGAAAATTGCACAACTATGTGAGTGTTCCACAATCCAAATATAATATGTTTGTGTTGTTCTATTTGCTTTTAATCATTTGTAATTCCTGAGATACTTAACATTTTATGTTTAAATACTATCTTGGTACAAAGCCTTTTCCATGCCTTTGCATAATTTGATCTAGAAATGAATGTCTCCACTTGCAGATGCATCAAAAACTAGAAACATTTTATTTCCTTAATGGTGTAGGAATTAGTGTAATTTTAGAGCACTCAAGTATGTAATTATTTTTAGTTACTAAAAATATTAACTAGAAGTATCTGATCAAGGTATGAGGAAAGTTGGAGAAA
The DNA here is from genome assembly GCA_004027555.1 of Craseonycteris thonglongyai. Classification (NCBI taxonomy): domain Eukaryota; kingdom Metazoa; phylum Chordata; class Mammalia; order Chiroptera; family Craseonycteridae; genus Craseonycteris; species Craseonycteris thonglongyai. Next base: position 16,817 of record PVKE010030982.1, read on the forward strand.
AGAAAAATATTCTTTAAAGTCATAAATAGCTACTTATATTAAATGTTCCTCAAAAATAAATAATTAAAATATGTGGACATTACAGGTTCTAGAAAAATGTATTCCTGGAATCTTTTGAAAATTAAATATGTTCCTGTATTTTTGAAATAGTGCAAAGTACTTGAAGATTATTTACTTTATTTTCTGTTAAAGTTAGCATGCATGTATATATGGCTTTGGTATTGTTGGAGTGATAGAAAGAAATAAATGAAGTGTTAATTTAATAAATGTATAGCCAATTGTGCTAAAATTGAATGCAGTGCCTATATGTCAATGGATGTATATACACTTGTAATACTTTTATCGTTATTATGAAGTGTGCTTAGTTTTATAAATGCATTTGCTCATTGTGATGATTCCTGTGTTTAGCTTAAATGGAAGTTAACATTTTTCTTCCTTTGTTCATAAAGGTACAGTTTATATTTCTGTGATTTATTATATTTTTGTAACGTCTTGGGATTTAAAATATAGTATTTTTTTAGTGAATTATTTCCCATGCAAATACCAGGGCCCAAAGGGTATGCTGAGTTTATAGGCTTTTTCTAATACATGTGTTCTCTTCTGTATTAAAGCTGCTAATTAGTGCTTTTGAACAACTCAACATTAAATTGTTGGAAGGTACCATATCAGGGGCTAATATAAAACTGTTTATGTGGAAGGATATATAAAATAGGAAGGTGTTAAACCCAACAGAAATTGAGTACCCACCAGGGCTAATTTTATGTTTGTTTGGTCTCATTTATTGTTAAGATGCTTGTATTATAATTGTGATGTGGAGCATGATATATACATACAGATGGACTGAAATATGTAAATTTAGGAGCTGCATTTGTCTGGCAAAAAGTGAATGGGTAGTTTTATCAGGAAATGGCTATTCCTAAATACTAGTTTTTATTTTTAACAGAAGGACATATGGAGATTTAAAAATATGCATTTATATATGCTGGTTATACAAGACATGCTAAAAATTTCAGATCCTGCTAAGCATGTTTGTTGAGCTTTTTGTAGTATTTTGATATGCTTGTCTAACAGGGCAATGATTCATTAAGAGAATTTTGAATTTCTCAAGAGAGTTTTACTGCTGAAATTCAATGTACATGTGTTTAAATTAGCCCGAGAGTTTTTATTTCAGATTCTAGTCGCAGTATTATGAATGAATCAAGGTAGAGGGCACCTTCTAAGAGATTACTTATTTCATCCAGTCCTCCCAGCTTCTACACAGATCAACTGAAAAACTTTCTATTCTTAAGTCTTTCCAGAGAAATTTACCACCCACTGTAAACATTCTTACCGAAGTTTAGTGATTGGTTTCGAGGGGTGACTACTCCATCATTTTTGTACAGATGTCCCCCGACTTATGATAGTTCTATTTATGATTTTTCCACTTTAAGGAGGCATGAAAGCAATGCACATTCAGTAGAAACTATACTTCAAATTTTGATTTTTGATCTCTCCCTGGGCTAGTGATATGCTTGCTTGTGATGGTGGGCAGTGGCAGCAGTAATGAGATACAGCTGCCAAGCAGCCACTCAACCACAAGGGTAAACAACCCATGCTCAGTAGTGCAGTATTAAATGTGTTTTCAACTTAGGATATTTTCAGGTTTTTGTGTGTTTTTTTTTGACAGAGAGAGAGACAGAGACAGAGAGACAGAGACAGAGACAGAGAGAGAACTGAACTGGGGGAGCTCCCCGTTCAGCATATGGTTCCGCACGGGACGGGGCCGGGATTCGAATCTCGGTCCCTGGCGCTGCAAAGTGAGCTCTTAACCCACTGAGCCATCCCGGCTTCTCCTATTTTCAGTTTATAATGGCCCATAGAGACATAACCCCATTGTAAGTCTAGGAGCACTTGTAGTTCCCTGGCTAGACCATCTCTTCTCAAGTGAAGTACAAAGGGGCCCTTGGAAAACCTGCCCGAAAGCATTCTTACTAAAGAATCATTCTTTATGGCACCAAAGCACACTAGTTTCACATATGCTTTCTGTCTAGCGTTATTTCTTACCGTAATGCAGGGATTCCCAACCCTGTGCCCGCGGGCGCCATGGTGCCCGCGGCCCGATTTGTGTGCGCCCGCCATTATTGGACTGCATCAGAAGTTTTTCATAAACACTAAGTAAAACTATCATTTATTTTTATACATTTGTTAGAATTTTAAAATATTGTTTGAGTATCTACACAGGTTTATTATATTCGTTGGTATGTTTGCGATAGCGTATGTATAAGTTTTTCCCTAGCTTTCGCCTTTGTACATGTCGCATCTTGTTTAGCCGCTGCGCTCTTTAAACTCTCCTCCACCCAACCGGGAGACGCCAAGTTGCCATTTTGATTGCGGTTGCTGGACTGATCGGGTCGTGACGGTTAGCTAGGATCACAGTGTTTGGATATATTCGATTTTAAATGAACTAAAAGCGAGGTAGGTAATCTATTATTATGGTGGCAATTTGATATGATATTGT
>PVKE010030983.1:0-19309 GCA_004027555.1 Craseonycteris thonglongyai
TTTAGGGTAAAAAAATAAAAGTCGGGAAAGCCGGGACGGCTCAGCGGGTTGAGCGCTCGCTTTGAGGCCCCGAGGACCGAGGATCAAATCCCGGCTCCGGCCCAGGCAGGACCCACATGCTGAACTGGGGAGTTCCCACAGTTCGGTTCTCTAGCTGTCTCTGTCTCTGTCTCTCTCTCTATCTGTCAAAAGTAAAATAAAAATAAATATGCACTGAAGATAAAATAATTACTCTCTATAAAAAATATTAAAAAAAAAATAAAAGTTATTGTTGCAAAATTTTGTACTGGTGACCTTTTGAAGCTTAAATATGCTTCTGCTCACCCACATGCCAATACAACCATCTACACAGAACTTTCTGAATGTAATGTACCGTATTTTCCAGCGTATAAGACGACTGGGCGTATAAGACGACCCCCTAATTTTACAGTTAAAACATAGGTTTAGGCCTATATTCGCTGTATAAGACTACAGCCTCGGAAGTGGGGGGTCGTCTTACACAGCGAATATAGGCCTAAACCTACCGTATGTTTTAACTGTAAAATTAGGGGGTCGTCTTATACGCCCGGTCGTCTTATACGCCGGAAAATACGGTACATACAGAACTTAAGCTAACACACAATTTCCTCGTGCGCACTGTGGATACTAGCAGAGAAGTGCAAGTTCAACCATGTGCTGGGTTCCAGCTCATAGTTGCCTTGTCATCTCTAAAGCAGAGGGGTCCAGCCTTCTGGCTTCGCTGGGCCACACGGGAAGAAGAATTCTCTTGGGCCTCACATGAAATACACTAACACTAACCAGAGCTGATGAGCTGAAAAAAAAAAGAAGAAAATCTCATGTTTTAAGAAAGTGGGTTGGACAAGCTTGCTCTAAAGAGTTGTTTCTTGGCAGGAATCCTTTTAAACCACACATCCATTTTGTAAGTATGAATTTAGTTAAAACTGGGTAATAAAATATGTGAAGCCACTTAAAGAACACATGTGAGTTGTGTGGGAATGCACTTAAAGTCACAGTAAACGGCAGCATGACTGCCACCGTCTGTGCTCCAGGCCTCGTCACAGGTCCGTGTCCCCAAGTCCCCATGTCATCTGCTCAGTGAGGGCACTGGTGTCAATCTGTATATTAGACACTACCAGCCCTTTGTGTCGCTTAACAAATAAAAACATAAACCAAAGGCCTAGCACCTGCCTCTTGCAATGGTGAATGGTCCCGCTCACCCTGCGTGGAGCCCATGGCATTAATGGCTTTGGGGACTTACAAGTGGGGAGGAAGGTGTGGACTTGGGGGAAAACCTGTTAAAACCTGAGCAGTTTTGAGGAGACAAGACCAGGCCCTAGGCCAGCTGTTCAGGCTCCTCCAGCTGTGGGTGTGGACGTGAGATGCACTCAGGAGGCCGGGGGTGTCTCGGGGCAACAGGGAGGGTCTGCACCTGGAGGGGCGTGGCTCACACGCGTGTGCACGGTGCTCACCCACCAGCAGTGCCCCTAATGAAGCTCAGGGCCTGAGGCTGTGTGATAACGCTGCCTGCACAAAGAGAGGAGTCGACCACCCTACACGCTGATGTCAGGACCACAGCAGATACGCTGTTCATGCCTCCACTTCCACCTTCAATATCCCTGCTTTCATTCTTATTCAAAGAATACTGTTTATTTTGGTTAAAAACATCAAAGTATAGAAAAATATTTTGTTCTTCCTTTCAGATACTTAAGAAATTGTCACAAAGGAGGTTTAAAGGTAAAAACTGAGACTGTTTTCAGTGTCACTTTCTACGTTAATCAATATTTTAGAAGCAAAATATATGACTATGGTGTAAAAATGGGACAGATGTCTCATTCAGTGTTCACGACACCCTGATGCCTCTAAACCTTAACTTCGTGGCATTGCGGTGATTTCTAACAACTGGGAGAGTATTAAATAAATCATGGCGTCACTTCCCACTTGCTTTGCAATGTTCTGGGTTCAAACAAGTACGAACTGCATTTCATCAGAACTTGGTCTTGCTCCAGGACTCCCCGTGACGTTTCCATTTCCTACGAGCTAGTGACATAAGACACTGGTTACTGTGCTTGACGCTAATTAGCGACTGCTGAGCAGTCTCTCGCTGCGGCTGGACAGCCGGTGTGTGTTGAGCACGTGCAGCCCGCGAGCCTCAGGCAGCGCCGACCTGCCTGGGTGAGGGGTCCTGCACGGCCACGGAGAGGCAGAGTCGGGGCGCCCTGAGGGGTGGGGGGTGCGGCGTGGGAAAGCAGGCAGGGGCCGGATCCCAGGAGTCCTTTCTGTGGCACAACAGACTCAGGGCACAAGGCAGTGGTGGCACCGCGCAGCGTGGGCGGCCTCCGCACAGTGCTCCCCAAAGCACGCTGAGCCCCAAAGGCCCGATACTGTAGCAGCACCCCGGGCAGCCGCACCCTGGGTCTGTGGAAACTGGCTGTCATCTGGGGCAGATGCCCAAATACCTTCATTTTCCCACAAACAGTCGAGCAGATTTTCATGCACTGGTGTTTTGTATGCCGTGATTTTCCAATCCGAGTATTTGTTATGTAGCTAAAGTAAGTCCAGTACTTGTCCGAGGTACATGAGCCATAAATCTAGAGCAAAACACTTTCCATTCTGACCATTGTTGGCAAGAGGTAAGGCCTCCACGTCTGAATCCTGGAACGAATCCCGCTCCTAACGGTTCAAGCTGGACCCCTTCAGTTAGAACGCTCTCCCTGTGGAAGGCACAGGCCAGCTGACCCGGATGGTTATGGCGCACGCAGCCCGTGCCCTGATGGCTGCACAGTCCCGTTTCTGTCCCTTTCTGTGGAGGAAATCCCGTCAGCAACCAGAAATCCCAAAGTCAGTGCCTCATTTGTTTCTTCTTCCTGATTTACCATTTGGACTGGTTATGCCTGCATTGCAGTGAAAAATCAATCTGTGGTGTAATTTTTGGCTATTATAGAAAACTGTTTGAATATTAAAATAAGTAATGTAACTGCAGGCTCCCGTATGACATTTAAATTTATGATTTGGCCATGAACTTTGTAGGATCTGCAGAATATTTTCCAAAAGGAAGGCACTGTAATATTTTAGGGGTGAAATGAACTTTTATGATGTGGGTATGATGAAGCGGTCAAGAAATAGCTGAGTGATACACACAGCAGACCTAGGACGTTCTATGTGAAAACACATTATTTAACAGCACTCGATGGCTGAAAAAAACAAGTAGCAATGCCACGTTAATAAAAATATAATGATATTCCCTCTCATGAAACTGGAACAAGCGACGTCTTTGAGATCCTGACCTGGGATTTGGTTCTACTCAATAATCTCAGATGGAAAACACATGCAAGCCCCCAGGTCTCCACACAAGTGAGATGCGGTTCCACCCACGGATCTGACTCGGGAAGCCCCGTGCGTTTCGGTCTTCCTGGGAGGGGCCGCCTCCTAGCCGTCCAGGGTGGAAAGGGTCATGTCCTCTCTCGCTCCTGTTCTCACACAGCTCCTGTGTGTGTGGTGCTGGGCAGTGATCCAGAATACAGGCCCTGATCTGTCCAGTGGATGCAAGGCTCAGCTTATCCACCTAAGGGTTTTAATTTCTTCATGCCTCTGTTTCCCTATCTGTAACATGAAGATAATAACGTGCCCACTTCCAAGGGTGTGGTAATTAAATAAAGCACCTAGAATAGTGACTGTGATGCAGTAAACACATAGTAAGTACAATTAAATATTTGTATTGAACTTAAACCATTTTGTCTTTGGCTATAAATAAGAAATTACGGGGAAAGCCAGGATGGCTCAGCAGGTTAAGCGCTCGCTTTGAAGCCCCGGGGACCGAGGATCGAATCCCGGCCCCGGCCCGTGTGGACCCACATGCTGAGCTGGGGAGTTCCCACAGTTCAGTTCTCTAGCTGTCTCTGTATCTCTCTCTCTTTCTGTCAAAAATAAAATAAAATAAAATAAAAATAAATATGCACTGAAGATAAAAGAATTACTCTCTATAAAAAAAAAAAATTAAAAAGAAAAAAAAAAGAAATTACGGTAGTCTTGGGCATGTGGCAAGAAAGAAACTCTAAGTGAGACCCACCACAGCCCGTGTGCAGGGAGCGTGGCATGCTGGGAATGTGCACAGCACCAGAGACAAAGACCAAAGCTGCGAGTTGATGCCTCACATGCTTGAGATCAAAGACAAGCTTCATCTGGGCTCTGCCCCCCCTCTCCTCCATCACTTTTATGGGCTGTCAGACCTTGGTCAGTTCACCTAAAATCCCCAGTTACCAACCCAGCACATGCAATTATCATTAAGACTGCTATACTGTATACTGTGTTATATATGTTCACATATGTACAGTTCATGTAGTACAAAACAAAGTATATACATAGATACAACCCCCCCCACACACACACACACACAGGTCCACACTGTAACTACCCTCTTAGTGGAAGAGAATGCTATTTGAGAATCATGGAGATCATATAATTCAACAGCCTAACTTTAGACATAACACACTTGCGTCAGCAGCACAAATACTAACTGTAGTCATATGAAAAGGCTTAGATAGCAGATCAAGATTCAAAGATGTGGTGAGGAATTACACAGCAAACATATAAGATTTTACCCTTATTATTTAAATCTCTTTAAGATATAACTATTTAAACAGAATGAGTAAAAATTTGGAATTTATAACAAATGGAAAAGTAGAGTACATGACAATAGCAGCAGAAAGTCCTACAGAAAAGGAGAAAGTGAAGCTTGCTTACTATTGTGAGGTTCTAGGCCGGGGTGCCCAACCTTGCGGCTTCCCTGGGCCACAATGGAAGAAGACCTGTCTTGGGCCACACATAACATACACTCACACTAATGATAGCTGATGAGCTAGAAAAAAAAATCTCATAATGTTTTAAGAGAGTTTAGGAATTTGTGTTGGGTCACATTCAAAGCCGTCCTGAGCCGAGTGCAGCCTGCCGGCTGCGGGTTGGACAAGCTTGTTCTATACTGTGAATTAGGATAACGTCACTTGAAGGGGACTGTCATAAGTTAAATGCTCTGCTATAAAACTTACAGCAACCTCAAATTAACAAGGAGTTACCCCTAAAAGCCAGAAAAGTGACAAAACAGAATTACAAAAAAACATCCTAATGAGCCAAAGAAGGCAAGAGAGAAAGAAACAAAAAACAAACTATTAGATGGGCAAATAGAAAACAAAAGCAAGATGAGAGTCTTAAACAAAACCATATCAATAATCACATCAGAATGTAAATGGTCTAAACAAACCAATTAAAAGGCAGAGATAGTCAAATTGGAGAAGAGAGCAAGATTAAACTAAATACCACCTATAAGAAATGCACTTCAGGGGAAGCCGGGATGGCTCAGTGGGTTGGGCGCTCACTTTGCAGCGCCAGGGACCGAGGATCGAATCCCGGCCCCGGCCCGTGCGGAACCACATGCTGAGCTGGGGGCTCCCCCAGTTCTGTTCTCTCTCTGTATCTCTCTCTCACTCTCTCTCTGTCAAAAGTAAATAAAAATATATTTTAAAAAATAATAGTAATAAAATAAATAGATATTCTGATGCTTTAAAAAAAAAAAAGAAATGCACTTCAGATACAAAGACCTAAACAGGTTAAGAGAAGAATTCAAAAATATGTATATACTATCCTAACACTAATTTAAAGAAAGCTGGAATGTTTATATTAATATCAAAGTATATTTCAAAACAAATAAAGGAAGAACACCATTCATAACAGTAAATGTTTGTATTCACCAAGAGGACATAATCACAAACCTAATAGAGTAGTTTAAAAATACATGAAGCAAAAACTGATAGAATTACAAAGAAAAAGAGAAAATCCACAATTATGGTCAGAGATTGCAACCCATCTCAACAGCTGGTAGAACAAATACCGTAGACAATCAGTGAGTACACAGAAGATTCAGAGTAGGCAGCCCACTTGACTTGACTGATATTTCTGTAACAGTCCACCAGCAACAGCAAAATACACACACACGAGTGAACACAAAACACAGAATAAAGTTCAAAACTCAAATCATGCCCAATACATCCTCTGATCGTGTGGAGTTAAACTAACAACCAATAAAGGGGGGAGCCAGGATGGCTCCGTGGGTTATGCGCTCGCTTTGCATCGCCGGCGACAAAGGATCGAACCCCGGACCTGGCCCATGAGGACCCATGTGCTGAACTGGGGTGTGTTTCCCATGTGGTAATGCCATTTAGGCTCTTGAGGAACCTCCACCCTGTTTCTGTACTGGCTGCACTAATTTACAAGCCCACCCACAGGGCACGAGGGCTCCCTGACCTGTCGATTTATCGACGATGGCCATTCTGACAGATGTGAGAGGAGTTTGCCTTGTGGTTTTGATTTGCATTTGCCTGATTAGTGACCCGGAGCACCTTTCCATGTGTCTCTTGGAGAAACGTCTATTCAGGTCTTCTGCCCATTTCTTAACCGCATTGTCTGTCTGAATGTGCGTACAACACACAGAGTATAGTCTAACATGGTAATAACTTTGCAAAATGACAGATGGTTCATAGTTATCGTGCTGATCACATCATAAAGTACTTAAAAAGCACTATGTTGTACACTCAAAACTAGCACAATATTGTATGCCTACTATACTATAGTTTTAAAAAACGTAACAGGAAGAAAAGCTATTCTCTTAGATATGGCATTCACTCAAGAAAAACAAATCCACAACAGTTGCTATGTTTAGAGAAAATCACGCCAATTCTATCCAGCCTCATTGAGCTGACATATCAGACGATGTCTCAGACGACTTCGGACTGAGGGGTAGATTATGTGGCTTGAACAGCACTTCTGACCAGACACTCTGCCAGTCAGCAGCTAAGAACTGGCAGGGAAACAACCCCTCTCCAAAGAAAGGAACTCTAATAAGGTTTTAACACGTGGCGTACGGCGGGGTTTTAAACCCTCACGCCCCTCTGTTCCGGCAGGTATTTAAATGAGACCACGTTGAAATGAACTCTTCTCTTTAAAATGCTATTGCTTCCGTATTATTTATAACTTTTCAATGAAATTTTTTGTACTTACGTAAATTTATCCATTGATAATATTTGCTCATTATATATCAACCAAACCTCATTAATTAAATCTTGCAAAAAATAAAAGGTCAAGTGTAAAAACGAGAATTCTCATTACCCATCCTTAACGCATGGCTCAGAAAAAACAAAGATTCTCGTGATCCGTACGCAATGTGTTAAGTGCTTTTGCACGAACTTTAAGGCCAATTTCTAAATGCAAAAACTTTTTTTTTTTGTAAATTTTATACCATGATGAAAGCTTACCCTCAATCAATCATAAGACTAACTTTTAATATTAAGTTCTTCATAATATTCTAGATTACAAACATCAAAGTGAATTGACACTCTATTCCAAATAAGAAAACATTGCTCATCTAATCTATTATTTGTGAATTATTTCAAGGGGAATCTGATCTATTATTTGTTAAGTATTTCAAGGGGATCACTAGGTCTCACTTACTATGAACACCTCCAACAAATAGTAAAACTCTCTATTACTCAGGAAGCACTGCTATTCAAGAGACCTTTCTGATAAGCGTGCTCAGACAAAACGCAAAACTTTTGGACAATTAGCACTGAATTACCATCATTAATTACACTTTTACACAAATGAAGTGTAGCAGAGTGTAATGTATGAAAATACTCATTCATTCAAGTTGTGTGAGACTTCTTGGTTTCCTGAGATGAAAACTGGCTTCTCAAACTGCCCGTTTTTAATGGCACCTCATCAAGAATCAACGTTCATGAGACGTACACCTGTCCCCTTTTCCTCCCTTTCTTTCTCATAGCTATCCTTAGGCCATATTTGCTTCTTTCAGTCATTAAAATAATCTTAATGACAACAGAGAGCTACACAACATTTTCCAATTGAAAATTTTCAAATATTCAAAAACTTCCCCAAGTCAATCAGGTGAAAAGACATTTTGAGGCCAGTACTGAGTGTTTTAAAAGTAACATCACGGGGAAGCCGGGAGGGCTCAGTGGGTTGAGCACTTACTTTGCAGCCCCGGGGACCGAGGATAGAATCCCAGCCCCGGCCCGTGTGGACCCATATGCTGAGCTGGGAGCTCCCCCAGTTCAGTTCTCTCTCTGTCTCTGTATATCTCTCTCCCCTCTGTCAAAAATAAATAAATAAAATATATATTAAAAAAGAGGTTTAAAAAAAAAAAGTAACATCACGAATTCACTTAAAAATCACATTCCTAGCTCACTGCCACACACCTCTCTGGTCTCTCAGCTTTGCTCTTCTCTCCTGATCCTCATCCTGACCACTCCTCAGTCTCACTGGTTTATCCGAAGGTTTAAAAAAGCAATCACCTAAGTCAGCAGTGGACAGAAGAGCTAAATTAGGGAATGGGGTGTGATAAGTCTGCAGGTGCCACCGTGGGTCTATCTACTCAATGACATGAGAAGCTTTATCCAGTTTTTCAACGTTCAGGTTAAATGGAAGGTAAACTACGTGCCTGGCACTATAATGTGCTCCATCCTTAGTGAAGAGCAGGTTAAGAACACAGCGTACTCCTTGGCACGGCTCCACTTAGTACGCGCACATGTTAGGTGGCAGGACATACTCTCACAATAACGCCACTCTCCAAATCAAAGCTTCAAACTTAAAGGGGCAAAAATAAAATCTATATTCCCAAATATTCAAGTGATTTAATACTTAATATTTTTTTTACATCTTCTATTAAAAAAACATCCTCTACATTTTAATACAAGAACATCCATTTTTCTGTATGATTGACTTGCAACTGATGCTATTTTCTAAATCTTTTCTCCTAATGGTGTCTTTAGATCTGTGGTCTTTCTCTATCCATATTCTTTTCATGAGACTTTTCTAAATCCTTTCTTTACTTGCTCTGTAGTTGTGGTCTATGTTCATATTAGTGCTACATTTTACCACATTTGTCCATGGATAGCTTCATGGTTCAGTCAGAGCAAATGCACATTGGCACTAAATGACAAATACTCTCACTGTAAAAGAAAACACAATTTTTCTTTCTCCCCCAAAAGGTCTATCCTAGGTTTGTCTCCATGCACTCAGTGAAAGCTGGTATGTGATCGTAAATACTATAAAACCCCATCAAAATAAAGTCTGAGCAATGCAAAAGATACAGTAAGAACTGTAAGGAGCAGGGGTGCCCCGCTTACACAGGAAGATGGTACCTGGGGGGCTGACGGGCTGAAGGCCACGCCAGTGACCGTGTCTGTGTGTCCCGACAGTCGGTGAGAAAACGTGCCTGAGCCCATTTCGTACACGTACGCCTAAAAGACAAAACGAACAGGAGTTTGATGTTGAAAACGTCGATGACCAACCATATAGCATCCAAAGCTGAAGTACATTGCTCAACAACTAGCCACAGGTATTTCCTGTTCCTGGGGTTGACACACCTCATCTAGAAGTCCCAAGTTGAGTGATAAAGTGATATTTTATTGTCTTTGCCATAGACCTGAGAGGACACTGTCTATTCTTCGTTTCATAGTATTCATCTTGAAATTTGAGCAATTCAGATACTTAGAATCTTTTCTATGGTTATTGATAAAAAAATAAAGACATGCATTTACCTCTAATGGTATTACTATATAAGAAGATATACAGAGCAGTAGATGGACGTGTCTGTATATCTGTATTTATATCTACGAGACTGTCCGGAAAGTATCCAGCCACGTGCTATGAAAAATAGAGGCACTTGTGGCTGGACTTCTTCCAGACAGCCTTCGTGTATCTATATGTGTATGTAAAGGGTGTCCCAAAATTCACACAAGATTTGAATTTTGCATCATTTGTGCGGTAAAGTGTTGCAAACGAAAAAATAGACAGCATGACAGCTGACAGTTCAGGGTTATTAAAAATGGAGCGCTACACGAAAGAACAACACGTTTTCATTGTTGAGCAATGAAAATTTACAATTTTTCATTGTAAACCTGCGTTTTCTATCAAAATTACTTCTTGCGTGAATTTTGGGACACGCTTTATGTCTAGAGTCACCACCAAATAGTTCCTTTCAGGGACAGTATGTCGCCGTCTATAGAACCCTTCGTGAGTGTCCCCGGAGCCACAGCGGGTTGGCTGAGGTGTGTTCACTTGAAGTTATCCATGTCCCCACTTTTGTACAAAGGAAAACGTGCCACACAGAAAGCACGTTCCCAGGACCGCCCGCCCCCAGGCCGAGGCTGCGGTCTGATCGGCCTCTGGACTCCGGGCTTTGCGTCCTGTTTGTCTGGACTGCCAGTGACAAAACCACCCAGGAAGGACTCGGGGCCTCTCCGCACTCTAATCTCTCAGCCGTTCCGGAACGACTGCGCTCTCACTGCTGTATCTGCAGGACTGGCTTCCGGAGGGGTCTTCTCATTAATTCTGCACACTTCTCAGGACTGAAAACTCTCCTGTCATCTGCTGTTTCGATTGAGCAGATGAGAGACTGTGACAGCCACACCTGCTTTCCACCCACCGTTTCCGATTATAAAACACAGATGTTACTAATAACAGCAAACACTTATCGAACGCTAACTTTCATACTAATTGCCTGATATACTCTGCTCTGCAGACCAATGAAGGAAATATTATTGTCCCAATTCTACAGACAAGGGAACCAGGGCTGGGGGGTCAGCCATCTTCTGGGGCCACATGGCTGTAGGACTCAGAACCAGGGCTCGAACCCACAGCCGCCTTATTTCAGAGTCAGAACCCTCACCTACTGGAGCCTTTGCTCCGGTCAGCGTGCTTCCCAGTACACGTCAGCCTTGCTGCACCATTCAGCACTCTGACCCCGGTTCTGTGTACACACGTGTGCGCCCAACATTCGGAGCTAAATGGCCCCACTGGTACAGTCACTTCGGAAACCTGTCTGGAGGTTCCTGATACTGTCACACGTACAGCGACCTCCAGCCTCAGCATCTCAGTTCCCTGCAGGGACCCCAAGAAACAAAAGCAGAGCTGCACACAGAGGCCTGCACACAACCCCTCCCAGCAACTGTGTTTACCAAAGGTAAGGCCGCACCGCTGTATGGCCTGCAAATAAATTATATCAGGACTACACTGCAAATCATCACACACGCACACGCACACGCACACGCACCCCTTCCCTCTAGATTCCAAGCTACTGGGAAAGGAGAAACCGATTCTAATGACAGCTCAGAGCCACTGGAAACCACCAGGCCCTATGAAAAGTGCCGTGTGCTCTGAGAAGAGGCCGTAGGGACGCACTTCAGTGAGTTACGTGCACTGTGACAGCTGTGACATCGTCAGGAAGCGGGACCGAGGCCAGCGTCCGAGGCCGCGTGACATCTGGCTTGTGTTGTGAGGAGAGTTCCGGCCAGAGAGTGGGTGGACGTCACCATGGAAGATGTGAGAAGAGGGAGAAGCGTCATCGAAGACACACACACACGGAGAACCGTGAGGAAGGAAGCCACGATAGCAGAGGATTTCAGACCTAAGGAACGGGGGTCCGAGCACAGGGGCCAGGAGGGGAGGCAGCAGCGTTGACACTGTGGCTTGCAGGGAACTCGTGACAGATCCAATTACAAAGTAAGGTGCGTGCAAGTGGATGGTGCAAGCGAATGCTTTAGACCCCAGGGACAGGGGCTTGAGGCGGAAGGAGCAAAGGGAGAAGCTCCTCTTCTATCATGGGGTCCCGGGATGAGCGGAAGGCTCAGGTGTGGCGAGCTGCCCCGTCCGTCCCCCGACGGAACGGGAACGGGCGGGAGAAACGCAGACGGGGGCCCTGACACTTAGGAGGTGGAGTCTGAAGGTTGGGGGTCTTTTCCTTTTCAAATCAGCATCTGTGACGTAAGCGTCTCTTGTTGAAAAGTCTTTCCTGAGACGCATGATGCTTTGAGCTAATTCCAAGTGGGAATCAGCAAGGGCTTGTGCTTCTGTGAAGCCGCAAGATGCACATAACGTCACTCACTATGTAGTGAAAGAAGTCCAGGGAAGAGTTATTTGGGAAACAGGCTTCTATATTCCATAGGAAAATGGTATTAAACACCTTTCGCCCAGAAGGTTCTCAAGTCAAATGACTTTCTGGTCGTGACAGACTGTGAACTTGAAAACAGCAGACTGAGGCCCCAAAGATCAGAAATATGCGACTAGGGGAAGCCGGGAGGGCTCGGTGGGTTAAGCGCTCACTTTGCAGCCCCGGGGACCAGGGATCGAATCCCGGCCCCGGCCCGTGTGGACCCATGTGCTGAGCTGGGGAGTGCCCCCAGTTCAGTTCTCTGTCTCTGTATCTCTCTCTCTCTCTGTCATAAATAAATAAAAATATATTAAAATAAATAAATAAATAAATAAATAAATAAATACAGCCAACACAAATTCATAAACTTTAAAAAAAAAAAAAAAAGAAATATGCGACTAGACACACGCTTGTCATGAGCTGTCCTTCCACACAGCAGCAACAGCCCGTCCTGAAGGACAAGGTTTCCCTGGTAGAATAAGGCGGAAAAATAGGGACTCACTTTGCCAATGATCCAGTGTTACTGCAACCCACGTGCAGAACACATGGTTTAATTAGAATAATAGCTATTTGATTCATGAAGCAACTTCTCGCCATCGAAGAAGAATAAGCTGTAGCTGAAATGGACCAAGAAATGACAACACTGGAAATAAAACCTGCATATTAAGTAAATCTCACCCCAAAACTAATTTACTAAGCCCTGAGAAAAGGGATGAGAAAAAAAGAAGCAATATTTTCTTGGGCCAAAGATGAGGCTGTGCTGCAAACTGCTCAGAGGCTGGAATAAATACTTCACTGTTTGAAACTATTTTCACAGAACTCGTAAGGGACGGGATGTACTACTGAATAAGACAAACAGAACTAGACGAGTTCACGACGACTGTTTTGTGATTCTGTTGAACAGTGTCCGCGAAGATGAAGCTTCTTTCATATTCTTTGTCTCACGGAGTTCGGAACATGTGTCCTGCCTTTCCCTTCACCCCAGTTACTCCCACAGAGCAAACGGGAAAGAACTGCAAACAGAAGTTAGTCCTGTGTCTCTGAAACTACGTAATAGTGGTATCGTCCACAGGGGAGCCAACTACCATATGACTTACTTCGCTTTTTACAAATATTCCCAGAAAAGACATTTCTCAGAACCTTGAACATTTCTTCGGGTCACGGAAGCTTTAGTCCATGAAGAAAATAATACACTTTTCTCAGAGGACCAAAATGTTCAAGATGTAATGCAGAGCCTTAATTAAAATCACACGGGGAAGCCGGGATGGCTCAGTGGGTTAAGCGCTCGCTTTGTAGCCCCGGGGACCGAGGATCGAATCCCGGCCCCGGCCCGTGTGGACCCATATGCTGAGCTGGGGAGCGCCCCCAGTTCAGTTCTCACCGGGGTGAGACCCCGGCCCAGTTCCTGCCCTGTGCAACCCCGCCCACCTGTGGACTGTTCTGGGCCCTCCCCCTTCTCTCTGTCTCTGTCTCTGCATCTCTATCTCTCTCTCTGTCAAAAACAATAAGTAAATCTTTAAAAAAAAAAAAAATCACAGGAACGCGAGACGGCCCTACTTCCAGCAGGAGGTAGAGAACCTGCCACACGCCACCTGTCCCCTGACAGAGGAGCTGCTGCTGCCCACAGGGCTCTGGGCTCGCCCTCCAGGCTTCGAGGCAGACACGCAATTGTGTTCCCCCCTCAGCTTCCGTCAACCTCTGGCAACAGGAACTGTGACAGACACGGTGACATGCCCTGCCCGCCCCCTCCCTCCTATACACACACAGCACAGAGGTCACCGCTGCGGCACTGACCACCGTCAGCCGTTAGCGTGGCAGACACCCGGGGCAGCGGCAGCCTAACCGACTTGAAATGGACCTTTACCAGCTGAATTCTAATGACATCCTGGTCGGCTTCAGCATCTTCGGACCTGCGATCCGTTGTGTAACTAGTCATCTTAAAGGCCCCATTGGCTCACTCATTTTGATGTCTTTCAAAACGTGACGCTATAGCGAAACGCCAGGCCAGGGACCCGGCTTGAGTAGCTGCTACCAGCCTGTGGGCATCATCGTCCTGACAGAGCCGTCACCACGTGTTCACAACCGCTTTCCACATACAGTCGGGCAACACTGACTGTGAGCAGCCACAGGCGATCGTGCCTCCCTCTCCCCTACGGCGAACACGTGGAAGCCGAGACGCCGACTCAGGGAGAGGCAGGAGTGGGCCAGCCCTCCCCCAGCCCCCTCCCGCCTCCCCTAAGCGCCCGGGGCGACTCCAAGCCGTCTGCGTCCAGTTACGTTCCCAGCATCTGCGCTTGGCTTTTGATTTGGAAATTGGTCAAATATACACAGAAGTACAGAGAATTATGCAACGAGCCCCCTGTATACACATAACCCAAACACACTAAGGTTCAACTACATTTGCTTCAACGACCATACTTTTTTTTTCGTTTTTATGGTTGAAGTCATTTGAAGCATTTTGAAGCAAATCGCAAAGCTGACGTCCTGTGTATTTTGTAAGTATGTTTAAAAATATGGACATTTGTCACATAACTGTGCGGCCATTTTAACACAACTGAAATAACAATAACTTCTTGCTACTCAACCTCCAGTCACGAGAGTGTCCCCGCGTTCTCAAACGTCCTTTTACGGTTATTTCGGGAAGATGGGGAACCAGGACCCACACCTGGTGCTTCTCTCTCTCACTTTTAATTTGCAGCGATCATTTCTCTCCCTGCCTTTGTGGTTTTTCACACCATGTACTTATTGAAGAAACCAGATCAGTCTCCTGAGGAATGTTCCTTATTCACAATTTGTCTGTTTGCCTCCTTGTGATGTCTTAAAACTGATGCTACTGTCCTTACTAAAGGTCCCTCATCACCTGAAGGAACGCGTTAAGCTGTGAAGTCTACCTTACACTTAGGTATTTTCCCATCAGCATCATTTCCCATCAACGTGTCTGTCTTTATACTTTTAATTTCAATTACCGTATTTTCAAGTTGTGCTAACATATATGTTGAGTAAGAAAAACAATGATCAAAGATTTCAAGAAAAGGTACGCAGTTGACGTACATTTGGCTCCGGGAAGGACAGATCCACTCTTAAGTTGTCTCATGGGTTTCTCAGGTGATGTTCAACTAGTGCTCAAGCCTTCAAAGCAAATAAGGACTTGACATTCTAGCTGAAAACCAGGAGGTCATTATACACAATAAGACGTTCCAAAAGACAATTTAATTGGACACTTAGTTGATTTTGAATTGGTAAGAAAGTTGTAGGTACTCGACTGGATACAGAGAGGCAATTTAAAGGAAAAAAACAAAAAATCCATTTTGTTGTTGTTCATGGTGGTGACGGTGCTGGCAGGGTTTTGTTCAAAATTCCATTCTCACCAGTTAAACTGAATAAGAAAAAAACATTTAAAAAATCCAACTCTCCGTTAAATCGTAATGTGGTATTTTAGAAAAAAATGTTATGATTTCCTTGAAATTTTGGAAATTTCTTCATGACTCTTTTGTTTTGATAAACTCTTACAGTCTAGTTGTGAGCTGACTCATGTCCCCCAAATCGATGCGTCCAGGTCCTAACCCCCAAGACCTGTGATCGTAATCTTGCTGGGAAATGGGGTTTCCACAGGTGTAATTAAGGATCGTAGGATTATCGCGGATTAGTGTGCCCGGTGACCAGCGTCCTCACAAGAGAAGGGAGAGAAGTATCTGCCACCCGCCCCCCGTGAAGATGGGGGTGCGGACTGGAGTGATCAGCACTGAGTGGGGGTGGGGGCGCCTGGATCAAACCCCCTGAGGGACAGTAGAAGGAACGGGTCCTGCCGAGTCCTGGGTTTAGGACTCCCGGCTTCCAGAACCGGGAGAGACAGATTTCTGTTGTTTTGAGCTTCCCCATGGTGCTAATTCATGATGGCAACCCTAGGACACTAACACAGACCTTTTCAAAAACATTAACAAATGGATATATATTACTGTCCGTTCCAAATCCATCATAAGCTACGTGTTATTTTATTAATGTTACTTCCTGGTCATTCAAAGAGAATGCAGCATGTAACACTCGCTCACATAGCAAGCCACTTGTACAATGATTAACAAATGAATGAGGAAAAGAATTAAAGATTGGTGTTTAAAATACTGTGTTTCACTAAAAACAATACTCATGACAGTTGGCCTCTCAGACCTAGCTCGTTACGGTTATTAAAATACTATTACTGTGTGAGAGCCCCAAAATGTTGGCCAATAGTGCAGCTTGAAATCGATCTTTACCCTAATGTGCAACAATAATAACCATTCCCTCTGAGAACGAGTCTAGGCCTCTACGGCTGAAGGCCACCCGCACGCCACGGCAGCACCTACGTGTCTGTCCTCAGCACCGCACGCCACGTAGCGACCACAGGGGCTGAAGGCCATCCCACACGGGTAGCAGCGGTTCGAATGACCTTCAAAACGACGCTCACACCTATGAAGAAAAAAAAGAAATGCCAGGGGAAAATGGTTTTTAATTTTTAACACTAACTACGATTAAAGATACTCTCCTGTAGCTTTTCTTCAACAAAATGACAAACTAACAGTGAAAGAGCATTTTTATATGGGGGTTAAATAGCAGGTTATTCTAGAGATCTTCAAAAATCAAACTTTTCAAAACCATAAATTCACAGACATGACCAAACATTAAACACACTTTCTCTGTATGAAGATTACTCAATGGTTAAACATTCTGGAGATCTTTAAAACTATAAAAACAAGTCTTTCCAACTCACAAATTGTTTAAATCGATGATTCAAAGACTTTGGGGGAGGTACCACATTCTATCGAGGCTGATTAAGTCTCACCACCAACGAATTGTAACATGCTTTACAAAATTTGTTGTAAAAAGCCAGGAAACTGATGGGAGTTTTATTGAGAAAAATCTCCAACCCCTTTGGGGACAGCCAGACCCTTTAAGCACCGCGCTGGGCCCCCCGGGCTCGACAGGCTGCTGCCCCACAGCACACGGGGCAGGGGGCACCCGGCTACCCTCGTTTGAGATTGGAGAGCAGACACTGCCAATTCAGTCCTTGTGGAGAGATCACACGCACACACATATGCACACGCAAATAAAAGCTTGTATTTGCATCTGCATTGCATAATTATCAGAGTACATAGTTTTAAAAGAACTGGATAGTGCACACAGTACACACATGTAGTGTGACATATTATACATGTGTCGCTGGAGTCTCAGGGCACCCGACGGCCTCCTGTGACCTCCGGCACACAGTCAGGGCCCACATGCCACACACATGACAGAGGAGAAACCAGCATGTGTCATTTTGCCATTTCAAACTTATGTGACCTTTTCTGGGTATAAGTCAGACTTCTCTGGGATGCATCAGCATGCACAGATGCACCACAACCTTGACCTTGCCATATTTGGAAAAAAAAGAGATCAGATTGAGTTCCTAGACCTTCAAAGGGCTTCCTGACCATTCATGGTGACGCATCTATGTGGTCTCTCTGGCTTGTCTCCAGCTGAAATCCGCCAAGCACAGCGGGCCTTACCTCAGGGTTCTCACGTCCCACACGCGTATCCCGTCACCGACGGCTGTGGTTGCGAAAAGGTTATACGCCTGAGCAGGCTGCGTCGTAAACGATGATCCCTAAATTGTAAGGGAAAAACCAAGATGTGTTCTTTAAAGGCTGGACTCATACACATTACACTACTGATATCTAACAACATTGGATCTAAGATAAGACATCAACACAAACCTTTTTTCTTATTTGTAACAATTTCAGAATTAGACTCTAAAAACTTCCCTGTGAATCATCATGATACACTTTGACCTTAAGACTCACTGATGTATGTTTTTGCTACAGGTAATGCCCCTGAAAGTCACAGGGGTAGAAGATCAAAAGACTAAGATATTAATTCTCCAAAATCCATTTTTAAGGTTTAGATCACAATCCATATTCGATAATTGTCTGAGCGATGACCTCAACAGGGCATTTAAAGTCGGAGGTCAGTTATTAACCTGCTGATTATCAACCCACTGGGATGACACAGGTGAAATCCAGCCTGTGTCACCTCAGATGATGATCCCTTTAAGGACATGTCCTAACTTGATCACCAAGGCGCTATGGCTGCTCACCTCCCCCACGCTGCCGTCACAAGATTTAAAAAGTGACCTTAAATGTCTCACGGAATAGAATCGAACTGCAATCCATCTACACAGCCATTGGCTGCAAACATTACTTAAACACCTTACAGTTCCTAACGAAGTCCATCCTCCCGTTATGTCAAGAATATCCACAACATTGAGACAAATGTGATGACACGCGTCCTGGGCACTTACGCTCACCACGTGCATGTTCCCAGAGGGCATCGTCTTTACAAACGGAAGTAAACGCTGATGTAAACTCAACAATAAACTAATAGATGATTGTGCTGAGTCTTAACTGTACCAGACGACATGCTAAGCACCTAACAGCTCAACTTCTTAACACACTTCCAAAGGATAAACTATTGTTGCCCATTTTCAGGTGAGAACCATCCCATACACACAGGGGCACCTTCACTGCCACACGGCTACTACGATCAACCTATTCGTGTCCCACAAATGGGGACCAGGTGAAGACAGCTCGATGACTCAAAATAGAACATGCAAGCAATTCAACAGACATCCAACAGACCTTGGAGATCACCTACCAAATGCTGAGCACTTGTAAGGCACGGAGTACAAATGAATAAAACACAAGTCTAGTTTAACTGAAAGACAGACAGTGATCAGTCACAACACCTTGTGACACTACTGGTTTCTTGCAGCTCAGCGGTAACTGGATAGAATGGAAACACTACGTAAGGGCCAAAGCTGTCACAGGGAAAGGGGGGGGATTTAAAAAACTGATGAATCCAACAGAGGCCGAGGAAGAAGAAATGAAAAGCAAAGAAAATTCATAATAAAGAGTGCAGAAGTTTTTTGTTGTTGTTGTTGTTTTAAAGAAAAGGTAGAAGAGAAAGTACAAAGATCAAATGTATGAGTGACAGTAATAATTACAAACAGACCAGATCCAGCAAGTAAAAGAGAGGGGAAGAGATTCCCGGCTTGGATTTAAAGAAATACACTTAAAACATATTTTTTTTATTTTTTTATTTTTTTATTTTTTTTATCTTTTCACATTTATAGAGAGAAATTATCTTTTTGTCTTCAGTGCATAGTTATTTCTATTTTACTTTTTGACAGATAGAGAGAGAGACAGAGACAGAGACAGCTAGAGAACCAAACTGTGGGAACTCCCCAGTTCAGCACGTGGGTCCTGCCTGGGCCGGAGCCGGGATTCGATCCTCGGTCCTCGTGGC
>PVKE010030984.1:0-19314 GCA_004027555.1 Craseonycteris thonglongyai
TCTTCACATTACAGTTCTGTGACCTTGAGCAAGCTATTTATTCTCTCTGTTCTTCAGTTTCCCATCTTCGAAACAAAGCTTGACTTATAGGGTTGTTCAGCTCTGAGATCTTATATAGAAAGTTCCCAACACAATGGTTCACAAAGAATGTTTACTTATGCAAAGCTTATCATGGCTCTCCACTGATCTGAAAATATGGTGTGTTCTGTGAAGCTCCTAGACCATTCTAACTCCAGAACTTAGTTCCAGGAGTTGAAGGAACAAGATGTGACAGACACTGTTGGTTGTCTATTCAAGAGTCACTCCTCCTTTCTCCTTACTAAGGAAATGTCAGTTATATCTAATTATGTCATGTCAATATTCTCAGGAAATATGCCCCTCCCTTAACTCTAAGGGATGACCGTGATTGGTTCTTTGTTGAGCATATATATTCATAATTAGCATATATATGGTCACCAGATAGTTCTGGCTCTCTGCCCTACATACACTTCATTTCCTGGTTTTTTTGTGCTTGAATTAAATCATGTTATTAGTTATAATTAACAGATCAAGAATACAAGAAACACTGGGATTTAATGGATTATGTAAAACCCTTTTTTCCCTCCAACACAGTAACCAGTTATGTTTAAGATGATAGTTGCTTCACTCATCCTGAGTGTCTGAAGGATGGTGTAGAAAGAGACCCCAGTCAATTCAAGGTGCACATGAAGGGTGACCAATAAATAAATCTTTCTTGTTCGTAAGCCACTGAGATTTTGGAGTTGTTTGGTCTCATAGAAGGCCCTGAGCTATCTATCCTGGCTCATGCAATAGATATGTCCTATTGGGACCTGATAAAATAAATGACAGAAGAAAGGAGAGAGATGCACAAGGAAAAGACATCATTCTTCTACTTCTGTGCAATTGTGTAAGCACTCAATTCTGCCAAAGTTGGGGAGGGAGTATCAAGGTAGACTTCATAGAGGAAGTAATGCTTGAAATAAACTGTGTGATCTTAAAATATTTGAGGGGTTTACCAAATTGATTGGGAGGGAAGAAATACATTTCAGATATAGTGAGCAAATTGAATAAGTAGACGAGGGTGGGGGATGGCACTTTCAAAGATTTGTCTGAAATGAAAACTATTAAGGAAGTCCTTAGATAGTCTTCATGAAATTTTGACTTTATTCAGTGGTCCACAGGCTTTACTACTGTAAAATCTATAGTGATTTATGGTGAAACGCAGGACACGTATCCCTGGACATTCCCTGATTTTAAATGAAAGGACAATGACATCATCACAATCTTTGATGGTGGTTGCCACATTACGTTCCATTACATTAAAAAAAGACTGTCTTCTGATAACACATATTTTCATCACTTTCTATTTTATTCTGGAAAGAATACTAAAGTTTAAAGTTGTGAAATTCATATTAAAAAATAAATCACTATCAGTCTTCAATACTTTAACTCAAATAATAGCAGACATGCTGCTCACACTTCAGAAAATTATCCTAACACACCAACAGGTCCTGACAGAGAAATTCTACTGGGGGCAGTGGGAGCCACCAAAGAGTTTTAAATGGAGGAGTGATGTAATGGAGATGCACAGTTTAGAAAAAGTTTTCTAGTAACAATGGCGTGGATGGAATGAATTGGGCAAGATGATGGTTAGGACATCACTTAAGAGACTATAGCAGTCATAAGCTGTTACAGTTTACAAGGAAAGACAAGGGGCATGAGCCCATCTGCCAAATTCAAAGAAAAAAAAAATGTCCTTCTTGATGTTTTTGGCTATTTCAAAACTATCTTCAAATAAGATTTTTTTTGTCTCCCAATATATTCTCAGTGGCAAGATTTATCAACCTTTTCTTGCCATTCATCTCTCCCTAGCCCTCTCTTCTCTCATCATGGCTTCCTCCCTCCTTTGGGAGAACATATAAGTGTGCTTTAAGACCGTGGGCAGTTGTGGAGCTGGTAGAGTGGAGTATTTCACCCTTTTCCTAGAAAACCGTGGTGATAACAGTCCAAGTCAAGATAACAAGGGCCTGAACTGAGACAAGAGCAAGGAGGGGAAGAGGAAGAGACAGAGCAATTTCATGGTAAGCTACAGAACTTGGTACCCCTTTTATATTATCCATGGAATCCATTTTTCTGGTTAGTCAGGTTCCTAAAATGTTGTAGGCACTCAACAAATATTTTTTGAATAAAAATATTTGAGAAATAAAACACAAATATACCTTGGGATCAATCAAGATGGATCAGCAATGACCTCAGATCTAAAAGATTTTCTAGCATTACTATTAACCTGATATATTAAGGTATAAATACCAAACACTTGGAACAAATACAACCACCTGTCCTTCATTTTCTGTACTTGTAGGAGTCATTTTAGATTGATATTTTAATTTTTTACTGTTGAACTTAGATACATAATCCAAAGCCTTCAGATGACAATGCTCCAAAAAGTATCCAATTGTATTAATTGGCAAGAAAAAATGGGACCTAGTCCTCTATTTCTCAGGCTTACCAATATATTGAATAAGTTGGAAAGAAATCAAGCAGCAAACTGAAAAAGAAAGAACAATATACTGTGTTTTAGTCTTCCTGTCCTTTTAATTGTGTTTTGGGGGCAATCTGTTCTAATGAAGGAAAAGTAGAGATCAGCAGAAGCTGGCCAATAGGTCTCCAGTTTCAAGAGGAGTAACAATGAATGTTAGGCACGTGTGAGCTGAGAAAAGATGGAAAGCATGAAGTGGGTGGATTGGCCTATGCAAGTGCTTATTTTGAGAGAGAAAAAAAGAAAGTTGTCCTATTGATTTTGTTAACATAAAACCTTCAAAGGTGCCTCCCACACAGATATTTTCAGTATAAACCATCAAAAACAAATAAGAGTTATGAAAACCACATCAGACCAGAAAGCAAGAGCTAGAACATTTAGCCCTGTTCTCACAATGAATTCACACAGTAGCCAAAGATAATGTCAGCCACCCTTCAATTTCCCTATTAGTAAACAGGAAGTCACGGTTATTTCCAATAGTGGTAACAACCACGTACTGAATACTAATGCATACTAGATGACATTCTAGGTATTTTACATATTTTATCAAAGCCAACGTATGTCTCCCTAAGACTCAGAAATGGTGAAAAGACATTCCCCTTTTACTTTATTTGTATTATTATCCCCACTGGGCACATGACAAAAACAAAGGCTCAGTAAAATTAGGGAACTCACGCCCACATCACATAAGAAATAAAGTTTGTCTGGTCCCAAAGCTTATACTAATCCCTATGTTATAACGAAGCAGCTAAATGTCATTTTTCAAATTACAGTCAGGCAGTTGGGCTAAGACTGAAGCTTCAGAAAAACAGGACAATTCCCATGTGTCATGATAACACTTCTGGTTAGGAACATAACCCTGACAACGCTCTGAACAAGAACACCCTTCAGCAGACCCAACTTGTTTAATGACTACCAGTGTCCTGCTGTGTGCTAGCAGACATTGGCATATGCAGCTTTATGAGATCTTTATTAAACTGTTCATGTCACTCGCGGTGCTAATGGAGTAGTGCATTATCCACAGTGGAACTGTGGAAACCTGTATCCAATGGCAAGCCTTAGGGTTAACTCCGAAACATACAGTTAACCTGGCTAGCAGCCATCAGATAAATGAAGGACTTCGGCTGGTTCATCTTCCTGGGCCAACAACACAGATTCAGTAGTGCCCTGCTGACCTGATTCCCTCTCTTGTTCAAGAAGTAAACACCCTTTAGCATTCACAGTTGCTAGATGATTTCACATTGCACCAGGCAAGAAACAGGACACAGTGGAAATGTGTTTTTGCAGCATTTGGTGCCTCAAACCTAGAGGAAGAAAAAACCTGGCAAAGTTATTTAGAAGGATGAAAGATGTAAGGGCCATCATGAATTCCTCTCCAATGGTAAATAACCAAGCTTTCATTGGGTGAATGTAATTAGAGACAGATTTTAGTGCAGTTTGGATACAGCTGTTGCCATCCTCCTGGTGCCAGGCTGTGGCTGGATCATTTTGTGGCCATTGGCAATTTAGCCAATCAGTTCCACCTCAGTGCACCCAGCTGACCTCCTTCACAGAGATGATGGACCTGCTTATTAAGACTGCTCAGAATTCCAAAATGAGCTCCACAAATCTCAAAGGCACCTTGAAATATGCAACTCCAGTGGCACACCTATCAGGATTATTTTACAGTTGTGTTTGTTCTTTGGGGTATATTTGTGTTTTAAGAGACCCTGGGGAAACAGTTCCTATAGCCAGCCTGATGCCTTCCTGTCACTGGTAGGTAATGTATTTTGCTTCTCCTAGAGAAAGAATCAAAGGACAATGTCTACTATCTATTTTCCTAAAGGAGGATGTGCAAAGGCCTCTGTATACCATTAAGAGAGAGACTGTCTGCAACAAAAAGAGGTACATGCAGATATGCAAAGCCCCTTTGTTTTTAAACCATGATTTCTTGCTGTTTATGGATATGTAAAATTGGGAAAAGCTTGTTTCTCAAGATCTTAAATATAATAATACAAAAGAATGATTGGACATCACAGTGGACCCAATGTTTCTGTGCCTTGGGTGAAGCAGTAAATGGGATAAGAATATTCCTGGCCTTAGATCAGTTGCCTCTACATGGACTTGGTTATAAGCTCTAGACTAGTAGTATCCAAACATTTGGCTTCCCTGGGTCACATTGTAAGAAGAATTATCTTGGACCACACACAGAAAATTCACTAATACTGACGATATAGTTGATGAGCAAAAAAAAAAAAAAAGAATTTGTGTTAAGCTGTGGGCTAGATATGCCTGCTTTAGACTAATTGCCTTAGCACCCATCCAACAACAAAAGAGCCTGATCAACCCCTCAACCCAACACTTTTCAGAAGGGAAAAGCCCAGTTTCTACATAGGTCTGGGAACAAAACAAATAGAGTGTAAAATGGTGTGCACTTGCATGTGTTAGGAAATGAAGGGAAACGTCTAAACCAGTCATTGTCTTTCGGCATTCTGCAATTTCAATCTCCTTGTCACCAATAAAAATCAAGTGCTGTCTGATCAAGAGAAGAGAGGTCAATTTGCATAGAACCTAGAATTATCTATCCCCACCATAGACTGTAACTACAGAACAGAAACTCTTATTCTGGTCATGGCCCTTGCCTCACAATACTAAATGCAAAATTGTTCCTCAACGTTCCTCTAGAAATGTTTATTGGATTGAATTGGAATAGACACAGATACACTAAATGTCTTTTTTCTTAATTTGGAACACAAGGAGTACCATTATTTTATAAAAGCTCTAAATGTAGTCCTGTCTTTGCTTTCAAGGTGACCGCAAATAGGATGGCTTCTTAATTCCATTGGTACACAAATTCTAAACACAAGGAGACTGAATATATCACTGTCTATAAGGAAAGGGTCCAGTAAACAGTCATTGAACAACACTCTCAAGAGGTTACTTGGTCAGCCCTTGAACAAGTGATAATTGCCACAACCCACCCCTTTCCTTTGTCTTGAAAGGCTTTGTACTTAGATAAAATCCAAATTTCTTGCTATATTAAGGGCTATTACTACAAAATGGATGACCTCAAATTTAGCAGCTTAACACAACAATCTATTATGTCACACAGTGTTTAAGGGTCAGGAATCTGGAAAGAGTTGAGCTGAGTGATTTTAGCTCAGGGTACCTCATTAGGGTGTAAGTCAAGCTCTTGGCTGGAGCAGCAGTAATTGGATGGCTTGACTGGGGTTGGAGGGTTCACTTTCATGCTTACTAGTGTGGCTATTGACAGGAGGCTACATTTGATCACCATGTGAGCCTCTTCATAAGACTGCTATCAAGATAGTAGCCAGTTTCTCGCCCCACCCCCAGATCAAGTGATCCAAGAAAGAGCTAAGAAAGAAAGCACACAACCAAAATGGAAACCACAGTGTTTTCAGTAATCTAATCTCAGATGTCGCATACCATAACTGCCATATTCTATTGGTCACACAGACTAACACCGGTATACTGTATGAAAGGACCATACAAGGGGATAATTGGGGGCATCTTGGGGGCTGGCTACCATACTTACCAAGGCCCACAGTGCCCAACATGATCTCCTCCCTACCTGCCTCTCCAAATTCATCTCAGGCCATTCTCCCCCATGTAAACGATGCTCTAGTAACATGGTCTTTGGAAGTCAGTACACCCTGAAATCGTTCCTTCCTCGGTTTCTTTTGAATTGCTCTTTCCTATGCCTGGGGTGCTTTTCATCAGTTTTTTAAAAGGATACCGGTAAGTCTTTCTCATTAGCTTAAACACTACCTTACCAAACCATCTACTTTAAAGAATGTCCTTGATCACAGGACACCCTGTTATCTATTTCTTTCATAGCACAATTCTACTTACATTTTTCATGTAATTATTTGCTTATTGCCTTTTTCTGCATATAATAAGCATCATAAAGAAAGGGACCGTTGCTGTATATCCAGTAGCAGAAAATTGGTACTCAATAAATAAATATTTGTTGTCTGAATAAAAAACATAGATAACATTTCTTCCCAGTCACCATCTTGTACTCTAACCACCTTGACCCACACCTACACAGTGGGCCAGAAGACATTTTTCTAAATTAAGCATAAAAGCAAACCTTAGAACACCTACTCCCTGCAACATCTCCTCATCTCATGACTCAGCTTCCTCTGAACAGTCACAGACAAGAAGGTCAAAACTGGCTTAGTGCCCTTAAGATTGCCCTCGCTACCTTCTGCTGTGGCATCAGACTCTCCTTTGAAAGTCTCTAGAATGTCAACTAGAAATTAACCCATAATCTTCTAGCTAACCTATTCTTTCTTGCTCTGTTGTACCTAGTTTCTACCTAGTTGCCTCACACTCAATTTCTACTACTCAGACCAATATCTTCAGTTAGATGATTTAATGAATTATGTCCGCCTGGGCTTTGAAACTCAACCTCACTGAGGGGTATTGAGTGCCTAACCTGTCTGGGCTCCTCACTATACAGGCATGTGTTAAGCCTCATTCCACACCCACACTCAGCCAGCACTCTAGGATCTGAGCCGAGGTCCAGCAATAATGCATCAGACTGAATTTGAGCAATATAAAATGTTCAAATAACTGCTTATTCCCTGTTTTCCTATGGCTTCTTGTTCTCTGGAGATGTTGTTACCATTTGAATTCCCATCTATAAGGTTTTCAAAACTGAAACTCCTTGAGTTTATCTTCATTCCGTGGTGTTAGAACATCATCGCTGATCTTAATGAGGAGATGAAGAAATACTTTGACTGTTCTACTATTTTAACCCTAATTCTGCTTTGCGAAGTGAAATCTGTCAGTAGATCTACATTCTAGCCCAAACTCTAAATTTACCCTCAGTTTCTTGATCTGGGAGGCTCTCAAAAGCCTTATAGGTATCATATACAATATTGAAGAATATGTGGCTTTTCCTAATTTTTAAAAAAATCTCTGACCCTTTAGATACTTCTGAAACCGGATGCCAGATCCCACAGCAACATGCATGGTACCCAAATCCCACCTTCCCCCTCTGGATGTGCTCCTTTGATCCCATAGCCTCCCAGCTCTGCCTGGATCCTTCATTCTCCTTCTTTCCTCAGTGGTGTCTTGGAAGCAGCATCCACAGAGGTGCACAGCTCCCCATTCTAATGAGACTTGTACTAAGATTCAGAGGCCTTTGTAACAAGGTTGCCTCCATTCATTAGCACTGCTTGGCTTGCTAATTACTTAGGTACAGGCTCTGTCACATTCAGAGAAGGCTGACAAGTTTCTCTGTTAACTCCCCAGATGTTTCCAGGGCGAGAAAGAAAAAAAAGAGAGAGAGAAAAGAAAGAAGAAATCTAAACTGTCTTAACCTGAAGACCAAATATAGACACTATGCCCCCTTTTAACTCATTATGGGAAGACATTTCTAAGCACATTCCTAAAATTGGGTTACTTAAAATGTTTTCAGTTCTCTTTGCTTTCATGGTTAATAAACCAGAAGTCTTGTGACAATCAGAATGAGAGCTGAGGTTACCCTCAGGAATCGTTAGGTACTTACGCATATTTAATAAAAAAGCAAATAATAAAATAACATTCATACACATTGCATTCTATGTTCTCAACCACATTACCTGAACCTTCCCCATTGCTCTGTTATGTTTTGAGTACATAAGAAATCAAAAGACGACACTATATTATCTTTACAAGTAAGCAAAGTATCTTATCTTTTTTGATAATTTTTTAATTTAATAATGGTAAATCTCAAAATCTTTTAAACTCTTTACATGCACACCAGGCAGCCTTCCAGGAAACTTTTTCAGCAAATAATTATCACGATACAGTCAAACACATCTACTTTCATGACTAAGCAATGACTGACAAGCAAAACTAGAGTAATTTTACTCATGCTTCACAAACCTAAGGCAACGTTTCACGTTTGTGAGATAAGAGGTTGGCCTTCCTGAGCCTGAAGGTAGTTTCTAAACATTCTCCTAAAACAACTTGTGTCAGAAAATACTGAAAATGCTTTTTTCCTAATCTTCTTTTTTATTAAATCCTCACTGATATTTTCCTATAGAAAAACCAAGAGATACAGTTCAGAGTCTGTAGTTAAAGAAGCCCATGTGTGCATTCCTATCAGAGGTTTTAAACTAAGAGGATTTCTTCAAAGTCTATCATGAAAGAGTCTTTCAGTTATGCAACAAACCAAGATAAATAAAATGTCTCAAAATTATCTCACCTTGAATACCAGTCTCTTCCGTTTCCTCCCGCCAAACTTTAGCTATAGTGCCATCTATTAAAATTCACTATTAATTATTTAACTTTTCTTTTGGGGGCTGTTAATTGTTGTTAATCTGCCTTCAGGTTGGGTCATAAAGCAAATGAACAATTCAAGGCAGGAAATATATTTCACAAGCCTGCTTCATTGTCATAACTCATTTAAATTATTTTAAATAAAATGATGATTATTTAAAGCAGTGGTTAGAAAAAATGCAAGTACTAATTTGGGAAAAACAATTTGAAATAGTTTCTTTAAAAACTGTAGTCAGGGGAAGCTGGGATGGCTCAGCAGGTTAAGCATTCACTTTGCAGCCCCAGAGTCTGAGGATTGAATCCCAGCCTCGACCCTGGTGTACCCATATGCTGAACTGGGGAGTGCCCCCAGTTCAGTTCTTGCCAGGGCCTATGCAGGAGGCTCCGGGCCCAGTTCCTGCCCTGCGCAGCCCCGTGCCCACCTGTGGAGTGAAACTATGGAAAACTAATGGTGTCAACTATGGAGACTGCTCTGGGCCCTCCCCCTTCTCTGTCTCGCTCTGTCTCTCTATCTCTCTGTCAAAAAACAATAAAAATAAATCTTAAAAAACAAACAAAATGTAGTCAGTAGATATGAGAAATGTGATTTCCTTAGTATTAGATATCTATAGTTTTATATAGGCCTATAGATTATAGACCAAGGCTCTTGCAAAAAAAAACATTTGCAGAAGGATAATAGAATTAACGAAATCATCTTCTTACTTTATCAAATATATCAAACTACTTAATGAAATAAATACCAACTGCTTTGATCCCAAAAAATAACATGTATAATATATTCCAAATGCTACAGAAGAGATATTAATAAAAAGGAAGTATTAAAATGGCAGAAAATAAATAAAAATTTTAAATCTTAATTTATTGAAACCATTGTTATTTGTATTTCAGATTTTCCTATAAGCAGAACCAATGATATGCCATGTGTTTTTGTATTGCCCAAGAATATTCCCCAAAACTCAGTTCTAGGTTTCTTACTTTCTCTTGCCTTCATCTGTTTCTCTAGTATTCACTTTTTTCTGTGGCTTAAATTACCACAGATATGGCTCCCCAGATATTTCTCTAAGCATCTCCAGGACAATTCTGCTTGGAACTCAGGCTACTATATCAAAAACCAATCTCATCATCTTCTATCCCAAAGAATCCAGCTTTGTCTCAATTTTTCTACCACAGACATAGAAATCACTGTCTTTATGTCAATCCCAGTTGGCATTCTTGATAGTAATTTTTCATTTACTCTTGTCAACAAACCAGTTTCCCAGTACTGTGGAACTCGGCAATATAGTAGTTCTTAATCCATTTTTATTTTTTTAGTACTTAGTCAGCATCATAATCATAGCTATTATTATACCAAACCTAAATTATTTCAACCACTACTTTCCGGTCTCTAACCCCTGACTCCAAAAGGAACCCCCACAATGGATTAAGACCTGCTGAAAGATGTCGAAGCCACAAAGCTCTCCAAGAAGGGTATCTTTTTCCAGAGTTTTTCCCAGTTTCCTGAGCTTTCTCTGCTCATGGTTATGGCAGTAACCTATTGTTTTTTTCTTCTGAAACACCCAGAAACATTACATTTCACAACCTTCTTTGCAGTTGACCCCTTGACTGAGTTCTAGCCAGTAGAAAGAAAATGGTAATGATATAATTATCTTTCCAACATGACACTTAAAAGCATCCCACAAGATACCCCATAACTCTCTGTGGTTATAATGGAGGCTACCTGTTCCAGGGGTAAAGCTAGAAGATGAAGGAGAACCACCCTTACCTACATTATACTGTAGTAGAGGAAAGAAAGAAATGTACCGGTATATAGTATTTAATCCCTGATAGTCAAGGGTTTCTTGTTACAGCAAGTAGCATTAGTACCTACCATCTCATTCTACCTCCCAATACACAGGCCTCAGGTGAGGCAGCTGAAGACTTGGGGAATACAAAGTAAGTAACTTTCTTAAACTACATTCATTCTAATTGAGAGCCAACAACTGGGGGATATGAGAGACCATTAAAATGGATCCAGAACAAGAAAATATAGGGACACATTGACATAGTTAGGACCCTATAAAGCCATGGGACATACTGATCAACTGAGTTGTTGACATTAAGGCTTAGTTAACTTCTAACACTTCAT
This sequence comes from Craseonycteris thonglongyai, assembly GCA_004027555.1. Taxonomy (NCBI): domain Eukaryota; kingdom Metazoa; phylum Chordata; class Mammalia; order Chiroptera; family Craseonycteridae; genus Craseonycteris; species Craseonycteris thonglongyai. Next base: position 10,938 of record PVKE010030984.1, read on the forward strand.
GCCCAACACTGCTTGATTCTTTCAGTAACCACAGGACAGGCAGCAGTCATCCTATAAATATTTACCATTTTTATTCTACAAAGACTAAGACAATCACTGCAGGACTCCTCCTACCTTCCAATTGAAATAAAATCTCAGATTCTCTTCCTCATGGTCTTCCTTCTAACTCCTTTCAGACTAGCACACTGGTTTGGACTCTGCTTGGAGCTGGATTGCAGCTTTTTCCAGAAACACTGCCCTTTAGGTTTTTTAAGCTCCAGGCTCTGGGCCCAACAGCATGTGGCCAGCCCAGGGCTTGCTCTATAGGCAATGTGGGACTGGGGGACTCCGGCCTGAACTCGCAGGCCCAGGGGCACAGCTATGAGTGCTGAGGTACATCAGTGCCCTTTGCTAGGACTCTGAAACTTAAAACACAGCTGTAAACATCCCCATTATTAAATCTTCTTCAAAACAGCAACTGAGAGTTCTTTTTGTTTTCTTCCAGGAACTTGTCTAAAAAAGAAAAAAAAAAAATCTTTTTTTTTAATGGCAGCATCAGCACCATGCTATGGTCTTTGCAGATTTGGTCATTATAAATCTGGAAACTTGTATGATTCAATCAGAACAACTCATTCAAGACAACAAAGAACCCAACTACCAAGTGATTTAAAAGCAGTTCAAAACCCTTTTGATTCACTGGTACAACACAAAATTCAAGTCTTAGGGGAAGCAAGGGCTATGCAGCAAGTATACAGATGCAGAATATTTGGGAACAAAAGCAGCATAGAAAGGAGGTGCTATTTTTTCTCCCCTGCCCCTGAGAATTTAGAAAATGCCAATGACATTCTCCATTATAAAATAATAATAGTAATAATAAACATAATTAAAAATAAGAAAATAAACACCTCACCTTACTGCCTTCATTGCTAAAGTAAACTATTTATACAATGGGTTATTTGCAAACATCTTGCTCCCCTGGTTCTGAAGCCAAACTCAACAGTATCCAAGGTTGGAAAGAGCCAGCTCTTCAACCAGGGAGTGAATAGTGTCTCTACCTTTAGCCTTCCAGAAACTCTGAAAGCCCTTCTCTCCTCAGACACTTCTTTGTAATTGACACCACAGATGGTCCTAAGTGTGTTACTTGCCCTGAAAACAAAGAAGATTTTGCATTTTTTCCATATACAGTGCGCTTCACACACAAGAGATGGGAATCAGGCTTTCTGTTTGTTTTATTATGATTTGTTTCACCTCAAAGCACATTGTCTTTCTGCCAAGCGAAGGACAATGAACCATTCCCGGTGACTATTTGCAAGGTGCAGGGTTAAAGTACTTTTTTGCATGGAGTTAAAACCAGGCAATGAGTCAGTGACAAAAAAAATTTCCCATGAAACGACTTTTAGATGTACTTGTGCATTCCTCATACAAGCATTTATCTTACTTAAAAAAACATGCTCATCTGTTCCAGTCACAAACATTTTATATGTATCAAAGACACAATTAACTCCTATGAAAAATTTTGTTTTCATAATGATTATGGCACTTAATCATTATTATGGACAAAGCCAGTTTAGTCATATGAACTGGGCATCTCTTGCAGAACAGTCTACATCATAGTGGACAGACCACAAAATACCTAGAAAAACGCTCCCCATAATCTGTCACCAATGCAATGTGAAGTCAGTGTTCTATGGATAAAGGGTAGGGGTAGGAAACTTCCCACATGTTCTTGCTACCTTCAAGGGAACATGTGTGTGTGTTTGTGTGTGTGTGTGTAACATCCCAATATTGTTGGAATATGAGGGCTGTCTGGAAAGTATCCAGACATGTAACATAAAAAATAAGCATTTATGGCTGGATTTTTTCCAGACAACGCTCATATACTCTATATTCCAACATGTAGCAAAAATCTACCAGAAATATTTCTATAAAAGCATGTGGTCCTCATGGATGTAGCTCTTATAACTCTGCAAATTCATATGGTTCAATCAGGACACTTCAAACAAAAATAAATAGCACAATTGCTAAAGTGGTTAAAAGGTACTTCATACCCATTGTAATCTACTATACCACCAACATATCCTCTTTTTTTTCTCTGTACTTTCTCACCTTCATCTGCTACCAAGAGAGATTTTTTTTCAAATGGCCTAAAATTCTCTCCCTCACATAGTCTCTATGGCTTCCACATATATCGTTAATGTAGATTGGCCTACTATCTCTATCAGCCAACAAATTATCTTGAGGAGTAGAGAGGAGAAGCTGGAAAATTGAGAATAATAATACTTGTAAGCAAGTTTTCCCCAACACTAATGCTAAATTTAAATAAACATCACCCAGAAGTGGTGAATTGTTTCTCTAATCAACTTTCTATTGTGAAAAACAGAAATCCACCAGACTAGCTCAAGAAAACCAGTGGGAAGGGAGGGATGGGAAGGAAAATGTTACTGCAAGAATACAATAGGCATTTATTCTCCTAGCACCCAAAGACAGGAAATTAAAAATAGTTCAGCCTCTCTGGAATTTGTAAATATAGAAACTGTGACTTCTCTTCCTATTTCTCAAGGGCCTATTTCTATCTCTGAATCTGTGCTCCATTCTACATTTTTCTCTTCCTAAGTTTCTGTTTATTCTTCTTACAGGTGTCTATAATAGGGACATCAGCCTCTGGTCTTTCAGATTAGGTCCTCCTAGTCAAAACTACCTTCTTTGTGTCTTATTTCAAATTCCCAAGATCAGCTACTGATGAACCAATGAGTTCAGTGGCCTTGGGAAGTGAGAAATTTCTTAGCTATTAGCCATAGCTAAGAAATGGGATCTCATGGGACACAATACTTCTACTTGTGAAGAAGGTAGCCTACTTTCTAGCCTCACCTTCAGAATTCTGGGCTCCAATTGAGAACCAGTTATATAACACTGATGTTTGACATGAATTTATGATGGGTTATGATGGGTCAGTTCATTCATCATCATTCTATTAATCTCCTTCTTATATTGCAGAAAGTTAACAACTACATTTTCCAGGTTCCCTTAAAGAGAAATTTCTGGATATTAACTAGTTACCACTGAATTAGAAGCACTCGCATGAAATTTTAGAAGGTGAGCATGAGGTAAATAAAGGTCTTCCAACAGCTTTGGTTCTGCCATTGCAAACACAGTCACGGAAATATATGGAGTTCCTGTCCATTTCCTAGACTTGTGTGAGTGGATGTAGAGAAAGTCAGGGAGCTAGCCAAGGAGATGTGTTCCAATGGCAGCTTCCTGACCCCCCACATTCCTGGCAAGGGGAGCCTCCATGTTAGGCCAGTCTAGTAGGCTTGTTCTGGAGATCATACCCAAGAGTATCATCTACATCCAAAATCCAGAGCCCTTCCAAAGGTGTGTTAGCATCTAGATCCTTATATTAAACTTCTTTCTGCTAAAAAATAGCCACAGTGATTTTTATTTCCTCCAACTTAAAGAGTCATTGGACCCAGATCAATAGAATTCAGTGTTCCAATGAAACTCTAGAGGAGAGAAAAAGATGAACAATCAGGGAGTGCCTTGTGCGGATTGGGAAATGATCCTGAGATAACTGAGAGGCTTAGTCTTCATTCTGACTGACTAAATGTAGAGGCTATCTTTGGATGCAAGAATGTGAAGTACCACACACATGTCTTCTGTTAAAAAAAACAAACAAACAAGAAAACAGAACCAGAGAGTAGTTAAAACAATTAAAATACATTTTATGCAGGGACTATCACAATAATGCAATAAAGACCTCAGTATAACAATTGGGCTCCATTCCAAATACAACAACAACAACAACAACAATGTAGATTTATAGCCAGGAAGCAATGTGGGATGTCAGTTGGTGAAAAATCACTTAGAGGAAACATCAGAGAAAGGCAGGCAGTGAGATTCTGGTTAAACAGATTTAGGATTCTTGCTGAAGGCAGATCAGGGTCATCAAACATCACCTGGAGGATTGTGCAGGCTGAGGAATTTGACCAGCTATCAAGAGTGATCAGATAATGAAGGGGAGGATTCTCTCTGAACTGACTTAGCAGGATTTTGCTAAAATGCGGTGTTTGAAAAATAGGACACAGAAATCCAAAGATTGGGGCTTAGGCAAGAAGAAGGTTTAGACAGAGCTGAAATTTAGTCAAGGAGTGTATACTTTTTACCTCTACCCATGTATAGGTCTGAATTCATGTAGTGGGGACTCTAGAGAAATAAAAGAGTAAGTCCAATCTCTTGGAAATTAAATAAAATGACTGTCACATTTTGAAACCTATAAGAAACTAACTGAGAGAATAAAGTTAAAACTGATAAGGGGGAAAAAAAAATCATCTTTCCTGTACCAACAAAATGACCACCATTCTGAGAATAACTTTAGAAACTACAGAAACCACAGTAACAGAGTAAAAGCTAGACAGGTGTATGAGTAGCCAGGGTAACTGCAGCATGTGAACTTCAATAGAGGTCAGGTCACAAGAGAGAGTAAGTAGGCAGAGTATCTGCTTTCTCATCAATCAATGGCATAGCCCAGCCCACCTAGCCTGAACCTCAGGGTCATTCCTACTGATATCAGTATGTGGCCATATTTCTGACCTTACAAGTGAACACACTCCCTTTATTTTTCTTGACAAATGTAACACAAATCTAAAGAAAGATTCAATCAGTTATTTTCATATTGCAGTTCTATGTGATATCAGAGGTAAAGGTGCACGTATAAGGGATTTGAAAAACAAGAAGAAAATGTATGAACACAGTTAGAATCAAGAGAAAAAGAAAAGGACTTAGAGACTGATACAAAGAAAAAAAAAAAGAGGGAATGGTGGGATAGCTCAGTGGTCAAGCTAACTTTGCAATTATGAGGTCCAGGGTTCAATTCCAGGCCCCAGCGCATGCAAGCCTGATGTGCTGAACTGTGGTGCAACTGATAATTGCCAGGATGGCTCAGCAGTGAAGGTTCTCACCTCCCAGGCAGGAGGCCCCCTGTCCATTTCTTGCCCCACACAGTGCCCATAGCCACCTGTGTGAAATGAAACCATGTTACAACTAACGATGTACAACTGTGAAGATTGTTCTGGGCTCTCCTTGCCCCGTCTCCCTCTCACCTTTTCTCAAACAATAAAATAAATCTTCAAAAAATAAAATAAAACCTTTAAAAGAAAAAAGTAAGATCAATTTCAAAAGCAAAAAGGATAAGAATGGCAACAGTAAAAATGAGTTCATTAAACAAAATTTATTGAGTGACTGCTATGTCTCAGACATTGTTTCTAAGCCCTGGGGGTATTGCTATGAATAAGAAATACAAGGATAGGGATGCTGGGATAACTCAACAGGTTGAGTGCTTGCCTTGCAACCACAAGGTCTGGGGATCGAATCTTAGCCCTGGCTCATGTAAAGCCATATGCTGAACACAACTAGTAATTGCTAGGATGGCTCAGGGATGAAGTTTCTCTTCTCCCATGTGTGAGGCCCCCAGTTCAGTTCCTGCCCTGTGCAGCACCACATCCACCTGTGTGAAATGAAGACCTGTCACAACTAATGATGTTCAACTATAGAGACTGCTCTGGGCCCTCCCCACTTCTCTCTCACGCTCTCACCTTATCTCAAAACAATAAAACAAATCTTTTAAAAAAACACAAGGATAGGGAAAGCTGGGATGGCTCAGTGGGTTAAGCACTCACTTTGAAGCCCCGGGAACCAAGGATCGAATCCTGGTCCTGGCCCATGCGGACCCACATGCTGAACTGGGGTGTGCCCCAAGTTCAGTTCTTGCCGGGGACTATGTGGGAGGCTCCTGGCCCAGTTCCTGCCCTATGCCCTGTGCCCACCTGTGGAGTAAAACTATATGGAAAACTAATGTCAACTATGGAGACTGCTCTGGGCCCTCCCCCTTCTCTCTGTCTCTCTGTCTCTGTTTCTCTCTGTCAAAAAATCAATAAAATAAATCTTTAAAAAAAAAAAAAAACAAGGATAAAAGAAGTGATAGGTGAGGAGACTTAAGATATTCTGAAGGTAGGTTAAGATAATATCAATGAAGGACTTTTATAAACCACTTTTGACCCTGTCCTTTAGTAAACAGGGAGTCATAGAACTTTTAATTTTAGAGAGATAATTCTGGTCCATGTTAGAAATGGATTAGAAAGTGACAACACTTGCAGTAGATGAAAAGAGTTAAGGAGCTATTGTAATGGTCTGAGCCAAACCCATTATCATCATCATCACCATTGTCATCACTTTATCTTGGATAATTATTTTAATCACTTTCTATCTTGGATAATTAAATAGCATTAATCATGTAAATGCAGAATAAGTGTTTCCTGTTTTGGTTTGGGTGTGGAAGGGAATTCAGAGTACTGAATGGGCTTAATGAAAATGTTTTCCAGACCCAGAGAAATCAAACTATGAGTTTCTCCGTTTCTCCAGAGCACATACCATTGAGGGCTTAGAGCTTCCCCTTATTTTAGGTACTACTCCAACTGCACTAATTCTGTCTTCTCCTCTTAGGAGTTTCCTCCAAGAAAACTGAATTCCCTGCAACTGTCACAAGAAGTTGTCATAAATTTATAGGACAGTAGCAGGTCACCGATTCTTGAGTTAGGAAAGCTTCCAAACAGCCTTTGAAGTCAAATCAAAGTAAACCAGATGTTGTATCCAAAGGCAGCCAGTACAAAATCAGAACCTAGTACAAAACCCAATAGACTGATGTCTAAAATGTGTTCAAAATAACTACCATACTCTACAGGAAGTTTCTGTGCATCAGGACTGGGTATTCCATGCTACTCACTGCCACACACACACACTTCTCTACCTTGTGAAGCAAACCAGCAATATTATGTCCTGATGCATGTGCCACACAACTCCGGCCTTTTTGACCATAGTTTACAAGACCAGAAGTACATGGCTGAACCAAATTGGGTTATTAGATTCTCTCTCTTGAGCACTCTCTCTCCTGGAAATCAATTCAGGTAATTAAGTCATTCTAAAAAGTCATAAAAACTCAAGGGCTGAGGCCACCATTTTGAGACCATTTATTGTGAATAACCATATGAAAGCAAATGAATGACAGAGAATATGGACTCTTATCATAGAAAAGCCAAGCAAATCTACCACACAAATGACAGATTGTATACTCAAGAGCAGGACAGATTGAAGCAGTAGCTGTCTGACACTGTCCCAGTTCCTAATGACCCAAGGACATCATGGACAAGAAGTATTAATATCTGCATGTTCTGAGCCTTCCTCTTTCATCTCCTCTAGTACTTCAAGGAAGTTTATCTCTTTGCTAATTTTCTCTTAAATTGAATTTCTGGCAAGATGGGAGGAAATTAGGAAGGATTGCTGGAATCAGAAAGGAGATGGGGAAAGCCAGAGAACATGGAACAAGATAGAAAAAATTCTGGGAGTACTGGGTGTCAGGCAGGGTTCTAGAGGTAGCTTGTGAAAGTGGAAGATTCTGGAGAGGGCTGGGGTCAAGAGAAAGAAAATTTATGAAAATATTGCTATAGTTTACAAATGAGGTTATTATAAATCATCTACAAAAAATTAATATTCTTATTTCATATAGTTTAGATATGAGGCTATGCTGGTATTGAAATGATTGGAAACTCAAACACAGAACATGAGGGCTCTAGATTTATAAGCATTAAGCCTACATTAAATTTTCCATTTTTTAAAGCAAAATTGAGTAAATTTCCATTTCTTGTTTCTAAATTCTTTAGATGTCTTCTTTAAAATTCTGAGATTGACTCCCAAACTTATCTCATTTATCGTGCCATCTCTCCACCATTTGCTGTAAGGCAGAGCTAGGTATCCCTGTTCTTATTTCACAGAGAAAAATTGGAGCTCTGAAGTTCTGTTTGGAATAGAGAACTATGGAATCCAGCTGTCTTTCCCTCAGTTTGACCTTCTTTTAGTTCAAATGGAGTTTTAATATATGTTGAAAATCAAAATAAATGGACAAATATTAAATAATAAAACAAGTATTAAAATTCTGTTTCTGGCATTTAATTCCCAGCCCTCTAGCAGGGTAACACCCTCCTCCCCTTCCCCCACTATTCAGTGTTCCCTAAATTTAATGATATCAAGTTCACTGCCATTTAAGTATTTCCTCATTCAATAGCTGGGGAAATTGTCATTGGTATGCAAACTGGTCTCAGGCAAGGAACATTACTCTTTAATCTCCTAATTTTAATTGGTATGCCATCATGCGACTGGGGCTGCTAATGGCCTAGTTTGTAGATTAAGACCAGCAGACCTGAACTTCAGTATGCCATTAGTTACAAATAAAAAGAGGAAAAAACACTAAACAATGATGAAAGAGGCCATTCCAAATCAGAGAGAAGGTGATTCTTTCTCATCTTCTCCAAGGTTCATGACCCTATTTCAATGTCCACTTGTAACAGGATTC
>PVKE010030985.1:0-19313 GCA_004027555.1 Craseonycteris thonglongyai
GGGCCGGGGCCGGGATTCGATCCCTGGTCCCCGGCGCTGCAAAGTGAGCGCTTAACCCACTGAGCCACCCCGGCTTCCCCTGGAAGTGGATCTTAAGTTAAATGGTCTATGTTTGTATCTAGGCTTGTATCTGAACAACAATATGACCTTGTGTGTGTTGTACATCCCTCTCCCTGCTCAATATTATCTGTAAAACAGAGCTCATCAGAATGTTGTTATGTAAGACAATGTATGTGAAGTGTTTATCACAGTGCTTGTTACCTAAGGAATAACTAGAAGAAAAAGCAGAAGCAAGAGGAGAATTAGAAATGAATTAATGGGGAAGCCGGGATGGCTCAGTGGGTTAAGCGCTCACTTTGCAGCCTCGGGGACCAAGGATCAAATCCCGGCCCCAGCCCCTGCAGACCCATGTGCTGAACTGGGGAGTGCCCCCAGTTCAGTTCTCACCGGGGCAACACCCCGGCCCAATTCCTGCCCTGTGCAGCTCCGCCCACCTGTGGAATGACACTATGTGGAAAAACCAATGATGTGCAATTATGGAGACTGTTCTGGGCCCTCCCCCTTCTCTCTGTCTCTGTATCTCTCTCTCTCTCTCTTTCTCTCTCTCTGTCTGTCAAAAACAATAAAAAAAATAAATCTTTTAAAAAGAAAAGAAAAGAATTAATGTATTTTCTGTTAACATGGCTATTTAATGGTCACAGAGGGATGAATACTCAGCCTTATTAAGACAGTGACATACTGTGTGTACATATATATATGTTTGTGTGGGGAAGGGTTTGTATTCACTATTTCACAATTATTTTGATATTTAGACATAAACATTTACTATTTCAGAATTTATATATATAGTGTCAACTCATGTCTTTACATAGCCCTGCTCCAAAAAGAAAGATAATGAATAATATAAGGATGGGCACCCCTAAAAACCTAAAGAGCAGATATAAGCAAGGCACTCAATGTGAGATGCTTGACTAAGACCAAATCTTAGTTGGCTCAGAGCCAGATGTTTCAGACCTGATGACAAATCTACTGACATAGGACTAACTCTGCTTCTGCTAAGACTACTGAGAAGTTTCAACAGCCACTCAGGGCTAATTCCCAGCCAAAGGAACTACTGATCGGCCAACAATGATAAAATATTCTCAGGAGGAGTAAAAGTTAAGTAGTAGGAAGAAAATAACTTTTCAGACCAAGGTAATGACATGACCAAAGGCAACATAATGAGAGAGAGCATGGTGGAAAATACTCATTAAAAGGAGCTAAGAACACGAGGCTACATGGTGTGAGAGAAGGGTAGGTACTGGGGCAGGTGCCAGACTATGTCTGATCCAGAGACCAAACTAAGAAACTGTGTGTTGATCTTAAGAGCATTAATATGTTTTAATTAAGCATTGACATAATCAGATTACCAAATATTACACTAGCTTCAGTATGATATAAGATCTGAAATGAAACCAGAGCTGATATTGACCTGTTAGGAAACTATTAAAGTAAATGAAGTCCACGGTGATAGAGTGAGAGAGGAGATAGTGGTACCTAAGCACTGGAAATTATTAAGGGATTTTCAACAAGGAATCAAGAGACAAGGTTGTTGTTTTAGAAATCTGTATAATAAATTGAAGACCATAAGCCCAAAGTAAGACCAGTCAAAAGGTATAGCCAAAGTACCAGAATAGAATATGGAGGTCTGCACTAAGAATGAGGGGTTAGAGAGGAGAAAATAGATTTAGAAATATGTAGAAATTAGAAGCCCTTTTTTAAACCAAGTTTTGTACTGTCTCTAAGGAGTCAGTGACATCAATAATAGAAGGACACAAAAAGAAGAAAGGAATTTAAAAGGCTAGGTTAGAGGTTCGTGACTTGCAATATAATTTAGTTGATACACTTAATATACTTTGCAATTCAGTAGCCTAATGTATGCCTACCCTCAATCTTTCCACCTTCTACCTAATAAAATTATAGAATGACAATAGTTCTCAGAACAACTCCATATATGTCAAAATAATATCATTGAAGTCTAATTTCCCAAATGTTTTTATAAACTGCAATTGTGTTCTAACCAAGAGATTGATATCCAACATTTTAAAAGCCAGATCTGAAATATCACATTTAATCGACTAGAACTTGATGTGTGAGTATGCTGTATGAATAAAAACCATTTTGTCAAGAGACAATACTTGAGTCTGTAGATGAACTTGGACCTCAAGAGTAACACTGGCCATCATCACAGTGTTTAAGCATCTGACACCTGAAACTGGACAGTCAAATCTCATGAACTGAAACACACTGAGAGTCAATAGGTTGATGTAGTGTTGCACAGTTTGCTGTAATGATGCTAAGCAATCATCTAGATGGATTGGCAAAGCAAAATGCATGTAAATTATCATTGTAGAACCGTCCTGAGTTTGTTTTCAGTTTGAACATTTTATGAAAGAGCTAGAAGAGACACCTGGCAATTGTCCCTAAAGGAGATGCTGTGACATAGGAATAGATAATGCCAAGATGAGTGTCTATTTATCTTTATCGAGTAGAGCAAGCTGGCAGTGCAGACTGGGAAAGTTCCAGAGACATAGCTCACCCTGATGAAGAGATCAGTGCTTTACAGGAAAGAACACAGGCTTTGAAGCTAAACAAGCTGAACCTGGTTTTACACTAAGGATTTGCACTTCCTGAATTTGTGATCTTTAAAAGAGCTGAAACACATTTTCATCCGTGAAATAATAATGACTGGTTATGCCATAGACGAGGTCTGACAATTAAGTTTGCAAACTCTAGGAAAGGTGCTACATACCTCATTGCAGTGATACTCAGGCTGGCTACATATCAAGAGAATGTTATAAGAAAACTGAAATAGTTATTCAAGGATGCAAAGGGGCAATCTGGCACCCCTGGGGTGGAGGAGAATAAGAAAGAAAGAGAGAGAGAGAGCGAAAGAGGAAAGAAAGAAAAGAAGGAAGAAAGAAAAAGAAAGAAAGGAAGGAAGGAAGGAAGGAAGGAAGAAAGGGAAGAAAGAAAGAAAAGGAAGAAAGAAAGAAAGAAAGAAAGAAAGAAAGAAAGAAAGAAAGGAAGGAAGGAAGGAAGGAAGGAAAGAAAGAAAAAAAGGAGAAAGAAAGGGAGGGAGAAAGAAAGAGGACTCAGGTTTGACTCAAAACTTATGCTACTACAAAAAGGACTCAAGTTTCCTGAAGTAGTCCAGGATTTCCACAGGAAAGGAAGGCATTCATTATTTACAGCCAAACGTAGAATTTTCCTCAGACCCAAATGCCACAGACAGCAAGGCCTTATTCTGTGGTCATCTCAGGTCTAAGATAAAACCATAGTGTCCTGAGAGCAAAAATATTTGAAATAGGTTAACTCTTTTTTAAGATCAGTGACTGAGTTTACAGAAAAAAACCTAAAACACATATCTGAGTGTTAGAACATACATTTTTCTATTCAAATCCAGCATTTCCTCTGTTTTTGTTTTGTTGTTTTTTCACTCTGCTTTTCTATCTCAAAATTCTTCTCATTACTCCCTAACTTATTTCCTTTGATCAAGACTGTGCACAGAGCTCTCACATGAAGAACAGTGAGTCAGTCCACTCTGTATAGAATTTAGTATTTTATGCAGCATCCTAACATAGCAGCAGGTATGATGACATTGTACCTGAATTCCCAAAACTGATCATCTGACTAAGCAAGCTCCAGACACTTACCTCATCAACCAACTTCCCACCCCAGCAACCAACTCCCCCCCCACCAGCAGAGGTTAGTAAGGGAGCCCTGTTATTTGTCCATTCATCTAATGGCCTGGCTCTTTAAGATGTGTGAATGCACTAAATCTGTCAGTGCTGAGTGGTGTTAAATCACTTCTACGCATGCCAAACTTCCACTGAAGCCCCTGACAAGAAAACCTCATAAAAAGAGATCACTGGATAGAACACTCTTGTTCCAGATACAATTTGGGGGGAGCCAGAGGCCATAAAGGGGAAGAAAGGAGGAAAGAGAGAAGATGTGACCATGCAGCATGGATCAGAAATAAAAACCAAAAGAACAGAAACCTTTTAGACTTTATTTTAAAAAGCTTTGGTATATAAGAGAATGAGAATAGATTTCCCTAAATCACAATCCATTGGGGACAACTAAACTGGGCTTTATAAATAAAAATTTAGGACTTAGGAGAAAAATAGTTTAAATGTCACTAATCATCATTTTCAAATTCTAGTGTATTTTCAAAAGCTCCAAAAAATAACTCCAAATATCTCTCTATGCTTAAATCTTTTTAGGGCCTCAAAGAAAAATAAAGTACTGGTAATCAGTACTTTTAAGTTTAAATTCTAAGTGCCTCCAGACAATCAGATAATAGAACTTACTTCTCTCTAATGGTTTATGTAGTATGTGACCTGACTGAGTGCAATCAGATAAAGAACATAAAAGAAAAGATCTGATTCTGAGTTGAGACAAAATTGAGGTATGGGGAAAGGGAAGATCCCAGAACAGGCGAGAGATAAAACCAGCAATCTCTGAAAACTTTTAGGACATAATATATTCTACCATATCTACAGTCTTTGTAGCTACTAGATGTTTCCTCAAGCTAGAAGGACAAGTGAATTAAGGCATGGTTTGTTTTAAGAAAAGTATCAGTTTAGTGGTTGCCTGAGGGTACAGGGGAAAGTGGGTGGGAGAACAGGGTAGTGGGTAGTGGGGAGGGGACATCAAATATATGGTGATGGAAGGGGGGCTGATTCTGGGTGGTGAGCACATAATGCAATGTACAGACAGCATAATGTAGAATTGTACACCAGGAAACAATGTAATTGTTACCGACCAATATCACCCCAGTAAATTTAACAATATAAAAAAAGAAAAGTATCAACATTGGAGTCATGAGGCCTCCTGTAAATAATTAGTTCTTATATGGTGCACTCTAACTATGCTAAAATATATTTCTATACTTCTTTCCCCAATCACATTTATTACTTAAAATAAGTTTCACCTGTCTTCAGTTTTCCATAGTAAAGCCTCTAATGTGCCTAAATGTTAGTCATTAAGAAACTCATTTTACGACGGAGAAAAGAAACCTCTTAAAATTTTTTCATGTATTTCTCCTTGAAATATTCCTGAAAGGCTTGAATGAAATATGTTTATTAAGCAGAACAATTCATGCAGTAGCCACTGTCCCAGGTTCTCTGCTTCCGTGGTTTGAGGCTGCTTCATTATGAAGACTTGCTTTGCAACCTGACACCATTACCACATCCAGCCATTGCACCCAATGCTGAGGCAGCCCTGCCTGCCATGTGCTTCCTCCTGCACACACCATCCTTGTAACAGGAATGGCTGCTGGTTGGAATAGACCTGTTATATTTCAGTTCTGTTGATCACTGGCCTAAACACCTGAGCCCCGTCCCATAAGGATTATTGGGCCACATAGCCTGCATTGTATTTCATCACTAACCCTAGGAAAATGTATAACATGTCCAAAAATTGGAGCTCTTTTAAGCTCAACTCTCCAGGTACAGCAGCAAGTCCTTTGCTGCCTAGTTCATTGTGATTTTGTGAACTAGAGGTGGTAACAAGCCAACTTGCTATACACGAACCTTCCCCAGCCCTACCCTACCCTGGCCACCCTATGACTAAAACCGGGCTTCTACTATCTCTGTGACAAAGACCCTCATGTAGTCCTAATTCATCATGATAACATTAAACACCAGCTTAAGCCGCAGGCTACCCAGAATATGCACCTCTTGCTACAGTCATGTTCCACCAATTAGAGTCCTGTGAATGAGGTGCATGATTTCATATTTCCATACCTTTAAATGTTCTTTTTCTCTATTTGTAAAGCTAACTCTATCCAGCACATTTTTCAAAACCCTAGTTATGCAGAGAATTTCCTGGAAGCTTTACCTATTCCCTCCCCACCCCCAAGGCTCTCTCACCTCCATGCCCCAAAGATCTGCTGCATACAAATCTATAGTGCCTTTTCACTGTTCACTTTGCTGGTCTGTTACCCTCAAGCTATTTGACTCATTGATTTATTAGCATGTTGCTATTTTAGGAGCTCTTTCTATATCTACTTCCGTGCTAAGTTCCCAGACCTCTGTTGTAGTATTTAATTTTTGGAAGTCATAAACAGGAATTGTTTTGCCTATTTTTCAAAAGAGAAAGCAGTCTAAGCCAAAGTGGGGGGGAAAGATTTGTTCAAGGCCATACAACTAGCAAATGGGGGAGCGGTGATTTGAATCTAAGTCTGCCTCCAAAGCTATCAGTCCTCACCAGTTTATAATTACCCATTTCTGTCTTCAACAACTCTGGCATGCTTATTCATAGCTCTTGTTAGGTACTGAACAGATACTTAGTGATTAAAATGAGTGACTGAATAAATCTGTTTCATGTTAACTTTCACAGTGTTGTCCTGGAGAACCTCATTCATTCAGTGACAAATTGGGCATCTAGCTCACTATCTCTCCTTTAAAAAGCACCACCATCATGGGGGAAACTGGATGCCCCGTCTAACATGCCAACATCTCAGTTCCCTGAAGTCCTCCAATAGACATCTCTACAGACAGCTACTCTTGAGCCTCTTTCTTTTTTTTTTTTTTTTTTTTTTTGTGCAGGGATGTTACCCCTGGAAGTCATGTTAGCAGTATTTCACACACTCTGTGGATACAGTTGATTCGATTAGAAAAGACACTGGAGCTGAGCTGTGCCAATCAGATTCTCTCTCCCAAGAATTTATCATCAAATTGTGCTGGTCAATTGAACAGAGAAAATGTTCACACTATGAACATTTGAAGTGGTTTGTTTGTTGCTGTATATGCCAAATAGTGAAATTTGTGCAGAGATAGAATATTGAAGCAGATACATAAAGCAGAAACAGAAAGATGCAAAATATCACTTGAATTATTAATGTTTTATACTTACTTTTATAGCACAGCTTAGTTCCAGGCTGCCCTTATATTTGTTCCTTGAACTATCCCTGTATATATAATCCAACTGATCTTCTTTATTCTTTTGTTTGAGTTATATGGAAAGTTTTAATTAGGGTAATTCTTCTCTTCCAGATACTTTGTCCATCACTTTTCTTCAGTCACGTGGACCTTGGCAATACCCCAAATAGTTCTACCACCAACATTATGAGAACCAACTTCTCCCTTCTAACTACAAACAAAAGTATGATTTCCAACTCTGTTTTTAACCGATTTATTTATCTATTCATTAATCCCAACTGATCATCTAGCGCAGCAGTCCCCAACCTTTTTGATACCAGGGACCAGTTTCGTGGAAGACATTTTTTCTATGACTGGGGTGGGAGTGGATGGTTTCAAGATGGGTTCAAGCATATTACATTTATTGTGCACTTTATTTCTATTATTATTACATTGACAGTGGGGTTCAACCATTTGGTTTCCCTGGGCCACACTGGAAGAGGAAAAATTATCTTGGGCCAAGGTTAAAATCCAGGCAGTTCTGTTTCTGTAGAACCTGTTCTTATTCATACTGCTTTACATAAGAATATATAAACATCATTTTATAGAAATTCTCCCAATGTCCTACCAATAAATCTGAATGTAGATATACAAGGACTGCTTGTATGTCTTCATCCTTTCCTCCTTTCCTCCATCTTACCAATTTAAATCATCCCTCTCTTTATTTCTGTATTCACATTTCCTGCCCCCATCTTTTTGGAACTCATACTCTGGTTATTACACTCTCTCTTCTTCATCTAAAACCTCATATTCTAATTTCTGAGGAATTCCTGTGTCATATTGCTATTCATATTAGTATTTATATTGCTATTTTATTTTTAACAACCACAAAATATTTCTTGGTCCAGGTATTTCTTTCTTGTTTAAGGTGCAAGAAAGCTATGCTTATCTTTCAAAGGAAATTCATTGTAATATTTTGAAGATTATGTTGTTTTATTTTCTCTGTCACCCTTGATGGTTTCATTTCTTTGTTTATTTTGATCTGTCTTACATGATTGAGGTTTCTAAAGTACATTGCTTTTTCTTTGGCTATAGAGTCATTGTGAAAGCACTGATAGTTTAATAGAATCACTGTTTTGTGGGGAAGATCTTTCCAATATGTATTGACTTCTGTGAACAGTGTGATCTGAGCTTGATTTTCAGAGACTCCAAAATGTATCTAGGTTTGTTCAAGTTTGATAGATTTTTCCTCACAGCTAGCCTTCAGAAGGAACCAACTCTGCTTACACCTTAATCTCAGACTTCTAAACCTCCAGAACCCAGAGAATAAAACTGTTCAAGCCACCCAGTGTGGTGCTTTGTTATGGCAGGCCTAGCAAACTAATGCCATACCTCTAAATGCCCTCCAGGAGTTTGTTTCCAGCTTCTGCCATTGAAAGTGCAGGATAAGGAATACCAACTGGGATGTCACTCATCAGTATGTAAACTTTCACTCAGTATATTTGTTTTTAGTCCTGTCCTTCACAACCTACATAAACACACACACACACATACATGTCACTTCCTGTTTTGTCAGGTGTCTTAAAGCCATTTTGGTTTAATTTCTTCACTGAAAATAGTCCTCTGGGTACCTGTGTGGGAGGGTGGTTATCCTGGTTATGTTGACTTTGCAAATGAACTGGCAACTCTCTGAGCTCCATCCACAGATTCTTAAAAATTCCTTTCTCTTCTTTCTATGCCTGTAGGTTACTTTCTGTGACACATCGTGCCAACTAATAACTAAAGTTTTATGGAGGGTCTAGAGTCATTAGGAAGTACTAAAAATTCAACCATGTTGATTTCTTCTTCTACTATAGCCCAGTTTCTAAGTTTATATGTTCCATTAATGATTTATCATTTCTGTGTCTGCTTTCTGGTTTTTGAAAGTGTGTTGCTTTCTCATTATCACCATTGTGGGTACATTCTTAACCCCTTTAATCTCACTTTAGTTGGCTTTCTGTAGGGAATGAAGGTAAGCATGTATGTACAATATATATTCCATCAACAAAACTCCATCAGCATTTAAATATGTTTCTAAATTTACACATCTTTCAATTTCATATTAACTAATTCTTTAAGCCTCCTTCTTTTGACAAAAGCTTCCAGTTGTTTATACTCTCTCAATTTCATTACCTACCCATCAATTTTTATTCTTTTCTCCTCTAGCTTCTGCCCCAATACAAACTCCATTATAGTGTACACATAATGCCCACTAAAAATTCAGTATCTTTAAAAATCCAATAGAGGGGAAGTCGGGGCTCATTGGGTTAAGCGCTCACTTTGCAGCACCGGGGACCGGGGATCGAATCCCGGCTCCGGTCCTTGTGGACCCATATGCTGAACTGGGGAGTTCCCCCAGTTCAGTTCTCTCTCTGTCTCTGTATCTCTCTCTCTCTCTCTCTCTCTCATCAAAAATAAATAAATAAATAAATAAATAAATAAATAAATATATATATATATATATATATATATATATATATATATATATATAAATCCAATAGACACTATTCAGATGATTTATCAACACTGGTTAGGTGACCATCCTTTGCTTTTTGTTGTATTCACTCTATTAGCCTACTGTGACATGTCATTCTCATAATTTGCCTTCTACCTACAAGGCTATGCCTTTTTAATCTCCTTTGTTGGCTGAGTCTCCTCTACTTGAACGTTAAATGTTGGGCTTCCCCAGAGGTCTTTAGGAGTCATAATTCTTTTCCAAGGCCTACTCTCTATGTGATGATGCCTTCTACTCTCATGGCTTCACTTATTATCTGTTCTTTTATGATCCTTAGATGTGCTTCTGGTCAGACTGAGTCTGGGACCCATTAATCCATATATTCAATGACCTATTTTACATTATTCAGCAGATTTCTTGTAACTATTTCAAAGTAAATATATAAGTAATAGAAGAAAATGTAATATACCAGGACCATGATATGAGAAACAGAAAAAGCAGGAGTGTGTAAAGTAAATGGTACAGTAATAACCAGGAGTATAGAGGAAACCCAGAATGCTTTCATCAAGGAAAATAATGGAATACAGCAGTAGGAGGATGAATTTATAAAGCAAAGTATTTTTAAGATCTGATAAGAATTAATACTTGGAGAAAATAGGAATTAGGTGAGATAAATTTTGAAAGTAGAAGGAGGGGTTTACCCAAACTGTGCTTGTGCTAGTTTGGAGGCAGTTAGTGAAGTCCTAGGGGAGCAAGGAGGTCAAATGATAGCATGTAGGATGAAGGTGCCAGATACTAAGATTTTTCTAACTGTACAATTTGTTCTGATATTGGTTCTGATTATAGATTTAATTATTATACTATCTATAATATGTTTATATTTTCTAGTCAGTCATTTAGTGTTATCAATCATCAATAGTTATATGAGGATACAGACAGGGCTAAATTTGACTATACACCCTTTATTTCATAGTTTAACACCCCTGTCTAGATCCTGACTATACAGGATTGAAAGTCTCTACCTCTGTATGATTCTACGAAGACAGAGAGCAGGGCTGGTGGAGGGCATAACCTCTGTGATATGTGAGGACCTCTTTCTTGTTTCTCTTATGGAATCTTAGTTTTCCTCACCAGTGAGGAAGCACAAACTTTCCTGAAAAATATAAGATTATCTGAAGCCAACCTTATTTTGCCTCCTGTGTTGTTGTTGTAGAATGAACTGTGCTGGTTTGTCACAACAAACAAATTGCCAATTTTTCTGCAAGAAGTGTCACATCAGAGGTGTATATACTGAGCCTTTTGTTTTCTTCCCCCATAGCTCTGATCCCAAAAGGTTATGAAGTGCTTCTCCAGGGCCACAGGTCAGATTACATTGTTCTGCAATTCTGTCATTCTGACGGTTCTGCAGTTGGTTTCTATGTCGCACCTCGAATCCAGTTTATGAGATTACGTCTCTTCATTTGACGTGGACATTCAGTTTCACAGGGCACTACAGCCTCTTAGAAAAGTTTACCTTTCAGCCATGCCCTTTTTTCCCAAAGAACTGTTGTTGTTGTTTTCCCCTATGCTTTCTAGTCTGCTACATTCCTCATAGTCTATTTAGTCAGAAAATTCAACTTGATTAATTTCTCTTTGGAGCTGTGACGTCTATCCTTGAACTAATATTGAAAAATAGAACCTACTTTGTGTCTATCTTCACGATGAGAAAAATGACACTCAGACTTGTTAAATTATTTAAGCAAGTTCATAAAGTTAGTTAAATGAGATTCTATCTATAAAATTCTTACCAGAGAATTATACTTCTCACTACTTCTTGGCCAAGTAATGATTATCACTTAGCCAGATTATTCCAATTGGTTCTTATTTGGTCTTCCCACATTTTATTATTGATTCTCACACAATGGCTCAAGTGATATTTTTGAAACACAGATTTAATTAGGTCATTCTACAACTCAGTCCTGCAATGAAATCCCATCTCACTCAGAGTCCTAATCAAAGTTCCCATAATCAAAGCCCATCAGATCTGTCTCTTTATTACATCTCTTATTCTGTCTGAAACTATTTTCCCTTCACTTATCTGCCCCTGCCACATCGGCCTCCTTGTGGTAAAGGAGCACACCAAGCATGCAGCCACCTCAAGGCCTTTGCACGTATTTTGTCCACCTAGATAGCTCCCCTCTCACTTCAAGTATTTTCCTGGTTAGCGTCTTTACTGTTTCATGTTCTCTGCTCAAGCATCATTCTGGCAGCTTGCCTCCCATCCAATTTAGATGCTAACCCTTCCATGGTTCTGTGAACTCACCAACCTCCACCCTATTATATTTGCCTCCATAATACTTTTCACTCCATGAATTTAATAATTTTGTTTATTTTGTCTCAGCTCCCCTCACACACATACTAAAGACATGCATGTGCACACACACACACACACACACAACATCGTAATTCGTAACAGTAGAAATTTGCATATTTATTGTTCTTTGCTCTATCCCCAGTGCATAGAAATCTGTCTAAATACTTGTTACATATTGGGTATTCAATAAATATTTTTTGAATTAATAATAAAAACTCATCACATAATAAAGCTTAATTAGTATCTGGTGTTTTTATTATTGCTATTGATGTTTTGTCACTATTTGTATAATATTAGCCAGGATGAGAACCCAGTTCTTCTGATGTTACATCTCAGTGATCTTAGCATCCAACAATATTGTGGGTGAGAAGATAAAGAGAGAATAAATTATAACAGAATTAAATAAATAGAAATAAAAAGCATTCCAACATAGTTATTTTCATCAAGTATGCATTGAAAATATGAAGGACAAAGCACAACTGTTAAAATATGTTCCACGTCCTAACACATTATCTTCTAAAGTGGTATAAAGGCCAGTGATGCAAATAATGATTCAGGTGTTGTTATCAGAATATAAACATTACTTGCTTCAAGGTACATAAATGTGTATAGGCTAAAAGTATTTGGGGAAGGCATTTCTTAAATCAACAGAACCTATCTGTGAGAAAAAGTTTGTAATGTTTTTTCTTAAAAGAAAATATTGAGCTTTTTCCTTATGTGGGACTGGAGGGCACAGAATGCACATCATCATAGTAGCCAAAAAATGGAAATAACTCCCGAGATGGTCACATTCAAGTTTCCCCTAAAAACGCCTACTGCCTACTTAAAGAAATATGCCTAGCTACATGCCTACTGTATTTATCATCTGTGGACTATGTCAGACAATTGCTAACCTTCTGTCCATGTCACAACATGCCTAGTATATGAAGATCATATGCTAGAATTGGAATCAGTGTTCTTACACTAGTTGAAGGAGCTTTGTGAGGTTACTCATTTCCCAGGAGTCTTCTTTTCCTTATCTGTAAGTGTCTATCATTACATCTTTCTCATATGATTGTTGTAAAGATTAAAGCAATGGTGTATGTAAAATTTTGGCACAGAGCCTGGAAAACAGCAGGTGCTTGATAAATGTTCATTTTCTTTTAATTCCCCTCAGATATCCCAACC
Source organism: Craseonycteris thonglongyai (assembly GCA_004027555.1). Taxonomy (NCBI): domain Eukaryota; kingdom Metazoa; phylum Chordata; class Mammalia; order Chiroptera; family Craseonycteridae; genus Craseonycteris; species Craseonycteris thonglongyai. Next base: position 12,920 of record PVKE010030985.1, read on the forward strand.
ATGAGGCCCTTCCTCTGATTAATTCATCTGATCACCCAATTTATGTTAAGTATATTATATGATAATAAAAAACATCCTTACTCAAAACTGTTCTATATCTAAATAAGTGCCCTAATTGATAGTAGTATGGCATCTAGAATGCATCATAGAAGAGAAATTTTGAAGCAGATAAGACATAAGTAGCTGACTGACAACTTTACCCAGGTAAGTCCACATCAGAGTAGACTTTATAGACATTTTTAAGAGATTCTTAAACAAGGTTATAATGGACAATTGTTCTTGCTGCTCAACTCCCCTGCTCTCTTCTCTTATAAATGTTGCCTTATGGGACCCAGCCCTACTTTAATGCTGTAATTTTAGGGTGAAGTGAATGAATTCTCTGTGCTCAGAGATGGGACAGGTAGACTAGGCTAAATCAGGCAGTGCATTCCACCAGTGTGTTCACACTGGATATCTCAGAGATAATTTCTGTCCTAAGTCTGACCATTCAGAGCAAATGAGACTGGTTTTAAGCTCACAGTAAGCTCTTCTGCTATACTGAATATGCCAAAAATATAACCTGTAGTTGGCCCCCAAGTACAGCCTAGGAATGAAACCATTCCAGAGAAAGTAGAACCAAATATGTTTTCTTCTGTTATAATTTAAGCCCTGAATTTAAATGTATGTGGGACAGTTGGTGGTGGTGCTCTATATCTAGCGGCAGGAGCATGCTCAACCAGACAGCAGAGGAGTCAGAAGTGTTTTGAAAGTATAGCCTCTAGAAACAACCATAAATGAATTAGAGGACAAAAACCCCAACTTTCTCAATCTTTGGAGATGGTGTAACTCCAAGACTGTCTTATAGCACTCCCAGGTAGATTGAGCCTTAGTTTTCCACATAGATAAACTGTTAATACATCTTTTTGTGGCTTTCTTCATTTCCTATCTCACTTTCCCATTCTGTTACCAATTCTTTCTGGGCTTACTTTCAAACTAAAATATAGAAGTACAGAACACCTCTTGGAACCTGTTTCTGGGAGAATCCAAGAAGATAGTTGATGCCTGAGTAGCTGCAGGAAGCAGGCCCTGAAGGTGGAATTCTTGAATTGGATCACTCACTGTCTAACTTACAAGTAGGTCTCCATAGCTGGTTTGTGCAGTGGAATCCCTAACACAGGATGGGATGAGATTATTAAGACTTACCTATTGTAAATTGTGCTGGGATGCAAATAGAAGGCAATGCACAGGCTTATGAAATATCCAAGCCTTTGAAAGACACAGGAGTGTTGTAGTTACAATCATTATACAGTTGATAGGCTGCTGTTATTAACCAAAAATCACTGAAGAATGAAAAGGCATTCTCATTTTCTGCAGACAGAGAGAAGACTATGCTTAAAATCAGGCCCAAGATTTGATGATAAGGATTGTGTCTCAAAAGAAGCTGGATTCATAGCCCTGACAGGTCTCCTACTTAAAAGTCAAACACTTGACAGGAAAGGAATGAGGTCCTGAATCTTAGGATGGGGATATTCAGGGTAGGGGAAAAAGATGAACTTGAATAGATGACACCTGAATCCTCTGGCCAACAAACGTGGCTCCTTTTTCCTTATTAGAAGGTAACAGGCTTCCCTGATTGGAGATTCCTAAATGGCCTCAGCTAAGCAGATACTTACAAAATTATGCTAATCCTTTCCCCAGTCTATCCCAACCATGCCACTTTTGATACCATGATCTCTCAACAAAGTCATTTTGAACAGATTAATTATTTGGTGTGTTGCCCTGGGTATGGTTTAGCAGTATCCTGGCCTCTACCCATTAGATGCCAGTAGTGCTCCTATGATGACCACCAAAAACATTTCCAAACTTGACCAAAAGTCCCTGGTGAGGGGGCAGTGCAGGGAAGTAAATAAAATCAATAAGGTCAAGCAGAAAAATACTATCTGTGTTGTGGGAAGAAAATTAATATTGCTTTACAGAAAGAGGAACAGGACCACACTAATTTGTACCAGCAAGAATTGGAAAAAAATATCTGAGAATGGTTCTTGATGATCCCAGCTGTGATAGGAGGACTAAAGCTCTCCTCCCCCGCTACAAAGATGCCCATGAACTCATCCCCAGAACCTATGACTATATTATCTTACATTTCCGGTATAATTAAGTTAAAGATTTAAAAATGAGGTTATCCTGGATTATCCAAGTGGGCAAGGAAATGAGTCCTCTAGATCCTCCAAAAGCAATGCAGCCCTGAGGACACATTTTAGACTTCTGACATCCAGACCTGTACAATAAGTTTGTGTTGCTTAAGCCACTACATGTGTGGTAATTTGTTAGAGCAGCAGTAGGAAACTAATATACTTGTCTAGGGAGTGTGTAATATAAATCCAGATAAAGACAAATTTATTTATATGACAGCATATGCCCATAATTGAAGACATAACTCCTGGAATATTATTCACCCTTAAAAGGGGACTCCTATAATAAGTGACAAAGTGACAACATGGATGAACCTTAAGGATATTACGCTAAGTGAAATAAGCAGTTATAGAAGGATAAATACTATACCAGGGGTGGGCAATTATTTTGGCTTGGGGGCTGCTTTGTGGAAATGAAGGTTAGCAGAGGGCCACACCTTTTAAAATGATTGCATTTATTAGCTAACTTTGCATTTCAGAAAAGATATAAATTGTATCATAAAAATCTGATATCTTCGTGGGCCACAAAAAAACCTGTACCGGGCCACATGCAGCCCACTGGCCACAGTTTGCCCACCCCTGTACTACATGATTCTTCTTATATAAAGTATCTAAAATGGTTAAGTTCATAGAAACAGAACAGAATATTGGTTGCAAGGGGCATGAGTGAGAGAAAAGGGGGCATTAATGTTCAATGGATATAAAGCTTTAGTTACACAAGATGAATACATTCTAGAGATCTGCTAACATAGTACCTATAATAAACACCACCATATAGTGCACTTAAAATTTGTTAGGATGGGAGACGTCATCAAGATGGTGGTGTGAGAGGAGCTCTTGAAATCTCTCCTGGAAAGACAACAGTGTAAACAACTAAAATCCAACCAGAAAATCCCTAAGTAGCACACAGCCTCAGCTGAGAGACCCAAGAAAATTCCTAAAGCTGGAGAAACAAAGGCGAGTGAGAGAGAAAGAAAGGGAGCTGTGTGGAGACCCCCCACAGAGAGCAACCTGGAGACCCACCCAGTGACAACCCAGAGGCTGAGCCAAGTCCAGCAGGAGATGCTGACTGAGGTGGGAGCGTAGGGGCTGCGGGTCCAGGAGCAGAACAACTCTGGGCAGGAGGGAGGCCTGGAACTGACAGAGGCGGAGGCGCAGACTCTAGAGCGTGGGGTGGACAGAGAAAGCGGGCTCGCCTGCAGGTGGTGAGAGGTCCTGGTGGCAGTGTGGCGGGAAGTAGCGGGTGCAGTGAGGGTGACCACAGCGCGGGGCAGGAGGCCAAGCGCAGGGCAGGAGGCCGGAACGGGCACCAGCAGCACCCAGAGATCGGAGCGGGTGACTGGAGTGGGGATCCAGCTGCTGGCACTGGAGTTGGACAGCTGGAGCTGGGGGCCCAAGGAGTGTGAGGCCGGCAACTGGAGCCAGAGGCAGGTGTTCCAGTGGCTGGAGTGCCAGCACCAGGAGTGTGCGGGTGGCTGAGGTGCAGAGTGGCCCTCAGTGAGGTGAGGCCCCAACCAGAGCACTGCGTGGCCTGGGACATGAAGCCTGGTTGTTTCCCCTTGCTGTCTCCCAGGCCTCACCCCGCAGGCCTCATCCATGGCGGGCCTTCAGTGAGCTGCTGCTAGGAAGCCGCCATTACCCTGTGACACAATCAGACATGCGCCTTTCCCAAAAAACCCTGCTCTCACTCTTCCCACTGAAGCCATCAGAGGGAAGCCACCATTACCCTGTGATACAATCAAACCTGTGCCTTTCCCAACAAACCCCATTCCTACTCTTCCCGCTGAAGCCAGCAGAGGGAAGCCACCATTACCTTGTGAAGCAAACAGACCTGCACCTTTCCGAACAAGCCCTGCCCCTACCTGTCCAACTGAAGCCAGCAGAGGGATCTAGGTGTGGCAGCTTCTGACAGCAGTGGAATCTCAGAGGCATAGAATACTGTCACCCACCATACCTCCCTAAAGAGGAAGCATACAGAGACCAGGGCAACTGAGTCAAAGAGAAGCCCATCTCCTAGGAAGTCTCCTGCTGTGAGAAAATGACATAAATAAGAGGAAATATTATAAGACACTAACACCAGCTAGGAAGTAAAAGAAAGATACCTTCATATCTACCAAGGGAAAAGTCCTCATGTCCAGGAAACAAAACGCTCCAACAGTGATGAATACCCCTTTGAACAAAGGAGCTCAGAAAGAAAGAGAAAAATTTACAGAAAAAGAACTTGAAGATATGGAATTATATGAGCTAAATGACAGAGAATTCAAGGTTGCAATTATGAAAATACTCAAAGAGATCAGAAAAAGCTGGTGGAGTACAGAGAAGGAGCTAAGTGATCTCAGAAAGGAATTGGAATCTATGAAAAAGATGCAAATAGAGGAGATCAAAGATGGTGGCATGAGAGGAGAACACCGATAACTGCCTGGGAAGGGCCTAGTGAACAGAGGGGAATCCACAGGGGAAACCCTGAGAAGAAACCTCAACTAAGAGAACCACACAATGCAGAACAACACCCAAAAGTTAGATAAAAAGGGGAGAGCGGGAGAGGGAAAGGGAAGCAGCGGTTCGGGGACAGAGACTCGGAGTGCGGCCTGGGGCTGGCAAAAACAAAGGGGGATTGGGGGACTATGGTCAAAGTGGAGCTGGATCGAGGGCGGGCTGGAAGCCGAGACCTAGGGAGCGTGGAAGCCCCACAAGACTGTGGACAATTTAATATCCAAACTCAAGGGACAGCACACAGTGCCCTAATCAGATCACAGAGCCAAAAGTGGAACAGGGACTGTGGAGCAGGGCAGCTGCACTTCCTGGCAGGCAGGGTGAGAGCAGGGCACCAGCCCACAACAGCTCAGCACCCCTGATTTACGGAGGAGATTGACTGTGAGGGAGCACCTTCTGAAGACAAGGCTCTTGGAGTGAGGGCTGGGGCTTGAGTGGGCACAGCTGCATTGGATGTGCTTAGAGTGAATACGGCGGTCTCAACAGAGCCGGGAGCATAGAGCAACTGCCGCCCGAGCTACAGCCTCTGCACACAGGGCTTTCGGCGCACCGACCACTGGGCCGCCCTGGCGCTGCTGCCAGTGCGCAACTGGGCTTTCGACACCCTGCCCACTGGGCCATCACAACACTGCTGCTTGCTTGCCAGTGCGCAATTGGGCTTTTGGTACCCCCCTCACCAGGCCACTGCGGCACCCACTGCCAGCACGCAAGTGCACAACTGGACTTTCGGTGCCCCACCCACTGGGCCAGTGCGAATCGCTGCATGCACGCACCCGAGCTTTTGGCGCCATGCCACCCCCCCCCCCCGGGCCACCGCAGCACCACTGCCTGCTCGACAGCGGGCTACCGGGCTTTAGGCCCCTGCCCACCAGGCTGCCGCAGCGCCGCTGCCTGCGTGCAAGACTGGCTTTCAGCGCCCTGCCCACCGGGCTCCTGTGGCACTGCTGCCTGCTTGCAATTGCGCAACTGGGCTTTTGGCATCCCGCCAACCGGGCCTCTGGGGCGTTGCAGTCCACGCGCGCAACTGGATTGCCGCCCGGGTTACCGTGGTGTCATTGCTTGCGTGCAGGACTGCTCGGCCGACCGGGGCCTCTGCCAAGCCCCAGCCCATCCAAGTGCAGCCCTGCAGGCATAGCCTACAGATACAATTGAAGGAGGGGCAGCCAGGCAGAGGAGAGAAAGACCAGAGCTCCTGTGCCCCACCTGCACTGAACCACCAGCCCCCCTGCTGAAAGAGGAATCTGCTATTGTGTCTCAAGCCCGCCCTAGCTCCTACTCACATGCCCCCACCCCTGGCCACACCTTTACTACCCTGCTATCTAACAGCTAAGACAGCAACCTGAAGTGCTCCAGGACAAAGAAGCTGTCTGCTTCCCCCAACCCTCTCCCAAAATCTCCTTCTCCCACAACTGAGCCCAAAAGAAAAAATAAAGAGACGCCCATCTGATAGGCAACCCCCCAGAGGGAAAACAGACTCATACGTAAAGCAAAAAGAACCACAGCAAACACAATGCACACCTCAGAATCCAACTCCCCTCCAGAAGATCAGGGGCAGTCTTTAGTAAAGGACCTTGCACACTTGGAATCAAATCTAAGTGAAACAGAATTCAGGGCTGCATTAATCAAGACACTCAGAGAGCTCACTCAATGCTGGCAAAGTACCCAGACACAGTTAAATGACCTCAACAAGAAATTTTCTGAGCAAAATGAGTACTTTACCAACAAAATTG
>PVKE010030986.1:0-19321 GCA_004027555.1 Craseonycteris thonglongyai
CAGGGTGAAGGTGGTGGGGAGGAGGCAGAGGGCAAAGAAGACAAAGGATTAGCAGTCTCTGAATGCCAATGCTTTCTACACCATCGTATTAGTAGATGAGGGTTGTCTGGAAAAAATTTAGCCATAAATTCTTCTATTTTTTCATATTAATTTCCAGACAGCTCTCATAACTGATTAATTTCAACTTGTGTTGTTCTTAGGACTGGAAGATACTCATTGCCTGTGGTTAACAAAACAAAACTATTAAAAAATTGTATACGATTTTGAAATAGACCAAAAAGATTACTATGTATCTTTCATGACTATAAGCACAGGTTTGGTTTTCTGATTTTATGCCATCTGTGTGCTTCGAGCTGTTTATAACTCTCATTCATAGAAACTCAAAATTGTGTCATGCAGATTTCATCATTTTTGTCCTGTATTGATCAGATTTGCCAGTTTTGCATCTATTGAACAAACTTGTTTCAGCATTCATGATGAGCTACGTTTATATAGTTTGCTGATATCAATTCTCTTTCCCATCTAACAGCTGTGTGAGTTTGTTCAAGTTGTTTATTTAGCTCCTCTGACCCCAAGTGTACTAAAATTTGAAATGTTTATTAACTCATTCATTTTTTAATTCAACAAATGTGTGGAATAGTATTGAGTACACAATATACCTCCAGGCATCCTTCAAGTTTCTGACAAAAGCCAGTGAACTAAAAAGACAAAAAACAAACATTCTATTACATGGAACTTAGGACATCCCTTTGGTAAAGACTGGTGACATTTAATAAATGTGTTTGGGAATGACCAGTAATTATAAATACAATGAGGAAATCTGAAGATAGGGAAAGAAGCTGCTTTAGTTAGGGCTCTCGGATATGGTTTCTTTGCGAAGAAGGCATTTGTAGAGAGGCCTGAATAAGGATAGGAGTTTGCTGTGTGACTTTCTGTTCTCTGGCAGAGTAAATAGCGTGAGCAAAGCCCACAGGTATATTAACCAAAACAAAGCCAAACAGAAGCAGTCCATCTTATTGGAAGGCAGTGAACAAAGAGGAGGTGAGGAGAGAATCTTCTTACAACCATGTGTAATTGTAGTTACTCTAAAAATCTATTGGTTCCATCTTGAACCATGGATCCTTTACCCACGCATGATCTGGTGACATTCTGTATTAAAAAATACTGTTTAAGTTATGCACATTTTCTAAATGCCACATTTTCTTATACAGTATCAAGAAATCACAATTATTAATACCACTGTTGATATCATCAGAAATTCTTGAAGTATTGCAAAATGCCCAAGCTCCTGGTCGCAGATGATGAGTTTGTCCAAAATTCTAGTTCGTGTTGGAAATCTCACATTTTATCACTCGTCACAAATGCTGTCAGTTTTTCCTTGAAGGCACAGGCTCACTGTTCATTTCCAAGAAAATGTATGCCTAATATGCAAGTCTGAATAATTAGGCTTGGTCAGTTGTACTCTCAAGTAAAAACATTGGCCCTCCAAAAAAAGTGACTAATTCAGCTGACAACCCATAGAATAACACTAGTGCCATTCCATGAGACAAAAGTCATAGTTATACAGACAATAGAAGTACCTTATATATTTCTATTTTGTCACAAAGAATACTAAAAAGAGGTGTGCTCAAGAGTTGAAATTTAATAAAAGTAATAATTCTTACTGCTTATTACTACCTTACTAGCTAGAATGAGACTACGTGTTTCTTTTGCTTGACTGTGCTGAGTAAGAACACAATGGCTCCTCGTTTTGTCCGATTCCACTGCCAGCTGCCAGCTGCCATACCCCCTCTGATTTTGTACCAATGGTGCAATGTCAATCCTCTGAGGAAAGCGAAGAACACTTAGGATAAGCATGAACACATTGCTATTGATTCTGTTGATGCTATTGCTTATGTCCTCTGCACTTTCGGTTTAGAAGGGAAAGGTGGAAGAGACTCTCCATACCCCTTTTCAAAGAGTCTCCCCCCTCAAAAAACATCTTCCTAAGTTCCTCTAAGTTTTCTTCTCCTTAGGAGGCTTTAGCCTACGGTACTAACCCTTTGGCTGAAGAGAGGTGGCAAAATAGCAACTTTTACCTGGAGAGCAAGGCATTCTGTCTTTCACATTTATAAGCTGATGAGTCATTAGCTGTGAGGGACTGAGACATTCCTGATGATGAGATGAAATGATCTTATGCTGACCAAGAAGCTATAAGCAGTTTATGCACGTGTAGCTAATACTTAGACACATGGCAATAACAATAATGATGATGACTGACATCCACTGGGCCCTCTCATGTGTTAAACATGCTGCTTGGTGCACTGTACAGCAGTTATTTCATTTGGATTTGTCAAAGCGCAGAAAGGATAAGCAAATCGCTGAGCAGGCAGGTGGCAGAGTCAAGTTTCAGATTTATGTCTGTGTGACAACAGAGACTAAGCTTGTCACCCAACTACCCTCAGCACTTCCTTGCCTTGTACAGTGGGCTCCAAGAGTGGAAAAGAGACGTCTGCTGCAATGTTTCATGAAAAGGTGCTAATTTAGGGGATATAACACCAGAAGTTTCTATTCTTAGTTATGAAATTATTATGAACAATTTAGACATCCTAGAGCTATGTCGTGGTTCAGTTACCAGTTATCTCTTTCATGTGTGACAAATTAACTACAATTGCCATCTGTCCCAGGGTAATATTTTACCCTCAAACTAGAATGTTTCTCATTTAAAAAATGTGTGTAATTTATTTATAATTTGATTCATACACAATAGATGGAAATTTTTCTAACCTTGTTAAAATGTGTCTACAAGGCTATAAAATAACAGTTTTTCATAATACATATTGGTTAGATCATTTGAAAATTATTAATGTTTTCTATTATGTGTGTATATGTATGTGCACATATTTGTGTGTATGTGATCTAAAATTTTGTGTCTGTATAAGATTAGGGTACTAGGAAATAGAAAATACACTAAAACTTTAAATGATGTTCATACATATCTTGAGGCCACAAATTGGACAGATACAGGTGATGTTATATAGCACAGATGGAGACCCCCTTACCCGTAGGTATTTACTAAGTAGCTGCTATGTAACTAGCGTTGTCTAGACTCGGCGGGAACAGAAGTGAGTAAGACTAACCCCGCTATCATGGAGCTTATATTCTTAAGGAGGCAGAAAAGCAACAATAAACAAATAACTGTTTTGGTTGAGTAAGTCTTGTTAAAAATAAAGCAGGTTGAGGGCGATAGAGAGTGATGGAAATGGTCGGTTCTGACTTACTGGATGATCTCTGACTTATTTGGAGGAAAAACTACACAGATGGGTGCTGGTAAAGCTCTCTAAACAGAAGGATGTGTGACAGCAGGGCCCCAGATGGGGGTGTGCTTGGTATGTTAAGGGACAGTCAGAACCCCATGAAGGACAGGTAATCATTCTCTTGGCTCAGAGAGATGAACCAGAGTGGATCATACTGCCACTGGAAATGTTATTCTCAGTGAAAAGTGGCAGAATGAACATACATTCCTTTTTGATGGGAAGAGTGATGATATGATCTGACTTACATTTTAAAAGGATGGAACTGGCTGTTGGGCCACTGGGCAGAGAACAGATTGGAGGTGAGGAAGGTGACCACGAGGTCTCTTCTTAGGAGGTCATTTCAATTGTACAGATGTGAAAAGATGCTATGGACTAAAATGGTAGCCATGGAAATCCTGGTTCATGGTCAACTTCTGCATTTTTAAATGCAGAGCCAATGTAATTCTGGTGTGAGAGTGGGTGTACAATAATAGGGACTTGAGGACAGAACCCTGTAACCTCCCACTATATAAAGATTGATAAACTGAGCATTAATTAAAAAGAGAGAGAGAGAGAGATGGGAAGCAACAGCCTGGAGGTAGAAAGAGAGCCAAGAGCATCTTTCAGACGCTAATGGAAGAAAACATTTCAAGGTGACATTTATCAACTGTGTCACATGCTGCCAATCAGTTCCTTGAGAGGAAGCCTAGAAAAGATCACTGGATTTGACAAAGAGGTGTCATGATTGACCATGACAATGGAGTGCTGTAGACTAAATTCTGACTTCAGGGGGCTTATGGGTTCATAAATGAGTTGTTGAAACAAAGCAGTTTAGTTGTAAAGGGACACAGGAAATTCCTGTCCAGGGATGAGAGGCCCAAGGAAGGCTTTATTAAAGTAGGATGTCTTAGAATGCCTGTACACTAATAATCCAATGAAGAAGGGAAAATGATGATGTACGAGAGTATAGGTACATCCAGAGCAAGAACAGGGTCCAGGAGTGAGTAGGAGAATAGGCTTAAGATCCAAGCATGGCTGTGATCTATAACCAGAGGGGGCCACGTGTACAAACAGGTGCAGTGGAGAGATTTGGTGGGTGGAATGCTGCATTCACAAGACTCCACTGTAGGGCTGAAGACCTTTAGAAACAGCAGTAAAGGATGTGGAGAAGAGGTAAAGATTTTGTCTCTGCCTGTATCTACCCTTGTTAGGAAACCAGGGTAAGGATAGATTCATAACCATCTTCAAGGAGGCATTTGGAAATGACAAGGCTTCTGCTCCACTTAATACTTTGTCTTTGTCTATGAACAGTTCTGAGAGGAGATCTTCCTGTTCCGTGGGACTATATTGCACCCACCGTTGTAGCAGTAGGAGGAGACAGAGTAGTAGATGGAAACTTTCTGTGATTCATTAACTCTTGAAGAAAGAAATAACCATTAATGCTTCCATGGGAGACACTGGCATTCGCAAACGTGAGAAGGTAGTCTTTTGTTAATAACTCTTCCTGTCTTAAAAAAATGTAGCATTCAGATTTGGGAAATTTGAAACACATCCAGAATATCCATTTAGCCAATGAATCTGAAGACATTTTTTTTCTTACTCTGCATTTCAAAGCAGTTACAAATGTGTCCACGGTAGGTAACCTGGATGTGCTTTTAAAAAAAATAAATCACATCAAAGACCTTTTAATGCCTCATTTTAAATTAATAGGCCATTACTTGATTTTTCATCTATGGTATAGTGAATGTACACAGCAGAGTGTACTTCAGGAGGAAATAAAAACCAACACTAGCTTTTCACTATTAAAATACTGGGGGCTAGGTGTCTAATTAGCCTGGGCTTCTGAAAAAGAGAGACCCAAATTCTCCCTTTATCAAAGGACGACCCTCATACTTATCTAGCACCTTTGTTTTGTAGAACTTGCCCTCCCTGGAGAAAGGCCCCAGAAACTTGCTAAATTATATAATGGGCCCATGACATAAGTACAGAGAATGAGTACGAATGAGCACATGAGACTCATTTTCACTGATAACCTGATTTGAGTGTGCATCTCATCGCCAGCAGCAAAAAACAGACGGGATGCTAGGCTCCTCCGTTGCCAAGCTTACTTAAACACATTAGTCCACGTTTTTTTTATGAAGCTCAAAGTGATTCCTTTTTTTTTTTCCGGCTATGTTCACATCTGAGATAGGAAATGTCAGTTTGCCTCAAATTCAGCAGATCCACATCCAATGTGGGGAAGTACACTTGCTGCTTAGGTTTTTGAACAGAGACGCCTTAATAGGTCTGCCCCAGAAAAAGACGACTGGAAGTGTTTGGGGAGCCCCTTGGGTTTCCCTTTGAGCACGGGCAGAGGAGGTTTGTAAATGGGACAGCCCTCACACACTTCATTCCTTAAAGAGAAAGTCCATGGTTTTTCTTGTTTGAGAAAGATCTAAATGAGATCATTCTGGGCTGATGGGCGATAAAATAAAAACTCAGCTGCACATTTCCACCTGGTCATCTTTAAGAGGGAACAGAATTGGGGCTTTGGAAGAGCCTGCTGGTGAAATGCCATCAGCAAGGTGGAACACCCTTGGGTTCTGATCAGCCTCACTGAGTTCTAGTCCCAGATCTGCAAGTATCATCAGCTACCTGGTCTCCCATTTGTTCTCTCACCTATAAAATCAGGGATTGCTCTAGGCATTTTCTAGCTCTTAACTTCTACACACACAGAATTCAGATGCAGCTGAATTTGAGTTTCATATTCAAGAGCCGTCACTGAGCCTGCACCATGTAACCCCACTCGATGCCACCCCACCTTTGGTTTTGCCCTTAATGGTGCTAGGTCACTAAACAGCATCCTTATCATTAGAAAACCGGAAGGAAGGAAGGAAGGAAGGAAGGAAGGAAGGAAGGAAGGAAGGAAGGGCAAAAGGGAAAGAGAAAAGCAGGAGCAGGGTAAAAACAGGAACTGGGAAGAGGGTACTAGTTTGAGATGAGCACTCTGGCCCACTGCACACACCAGATGTCTCCAAGGTCCAGCTCAAATGTGTCTCCTCCAAGATTAGCCTTGTGTTCGCCCCTTTCCCAATGCCACAGACATTACTGTTCTCTTGGTTTTGCTTACACGTGTTCCTCTGGACAGATTGAGGCCATTGAATGGAGGAATTATGAACTTCTTACTCCTGCTCTCCCACAAGCTCTGTGTAATGTCTGAGGCGTGGGCAGTCTTTTGTAAGTTCTTAGTGAAATAAAATGCATGAAACTAACCTCTGAGAAAGTCACATTTAACATCGAGGCTGTTACTACTTCCTTCCTTAATGGATGGACACTAGGACCTTGAGTTTGGAACTAATGTAGATAGAATGGGGCAAGGAAAAGAAACTTGGAACATGCGTTTCATCAATATCTTGCCTTTTCTTTTGTCTATTATGTGCGCCATCAAACTAGCTCTGATTCCTCTAAAGAGAAGTATATAAAAGACCTCATTACATTCCAGAATATTATTTGTCTGTGTGCTATGGTCACAGGTCTATTTCCTTTTTCTACTGGCCTTATTCCACATCTGGAAATAGCTCACTGTAGAAGTTAGGATTAGACTTGTCAGACTTCACAGATACTGGATGGGACACACTTATTTTTTTTTTTTAAGATTTTATTGTTTTTGACAGAGACAGAGAGAGACAGACAGAGAGAGACAGAGACAGACAGAGAGACAGAGAGAAGGGGGAGTGCCCAGAGCAGTCTCCATAGTTGTACTTCATCAGTCTTCAACATGGTTTTGTTCCACAAAGGTGGGCAGGGGCCATGCAGGGTGGGAGCTGGGCTGGAGGCCTCCCACATGGGAAGCTCACCCCAGTTCAGCATATGGGTCCACACGGGCCAGGGCCAGGATTCGATCCTCAGTCCCCGGCGCTGCAAAGCGAGCGCTTAACCCACTGAGCCATCCCGGCTTCCCCGGAACACACATATTGTGAAGAGTTATTTGCTATTGATCTGAAATTCAAATTTAACCAGCTGTCTTATATTTTATCAAGCATCCCTAGATAGAACTCAGGTATCTAGAAACCTAGCAAAATTAACATCAACAACAACAAAAACAAACAAAACAAGAATTTATTGCTCCCCGTCACTGAAAAGCCCAGGTGGTAATTCTGGGCTTCAGGTGGGACTTAATTTAATATGTCATTAAGAAGCCATTTAATCTCTCAGCTCTGGCATCTACCCTAGCAGCTTCCTTTCCTGGCTTCCCACGGTGCTGGCTGATTGCAGACAGTGCCTGCCTCACAGCCCTCTAGGGCCAACTGCAGTAAGAACAGCTGCCTCCCTTCCCCCAGGCAGCACCTGCAGGAGCTGCGGCCCACCTCCTGGCCTTCTTGGGCCACATGCCCTGCCCTTCAGCCCCTCCCGAGGTGCCTGGGCTGATGGTGGGAGGAGGAGTTCCCTCAAAATCTAACTGGAGGTGCTTAAATTTTCTCAGAAGGAAAGCAGATGCTGGCAGACAGAATCAAAAGAGAAAGGAAGGGAGGAAGGAAGGAAGGAAGGAAACCACATACCACACTTGCTATTGGTTCTAAACCACACCATTAGTTTTTGGAGAGATTTTGGAAGAAGCGGAGTTTCCTCAAAAACTCAATGGAGGTGCCTAAATTTTCTCAGAAGCAAAGCGGACACTGGCAGACAGAATCAAAAGGGAAGGAAGGAAGGAAGGAAGGAAGGAAGGAAGGAAGGAAGGGAGGAAGGAAAGGAGAAAGGAAAGGAGAAAGGGAGGAAGGGAGGAAGGGAGGAAGGAAGGAAGGAAGGAAGGAAGGAAGGAAGGAAGGAAGGAAAGAAACCATTTACCACACTTGCTATTGGTTCTTAAACCACATCATTAGTTTTTGGAGAAATTTTGGAAGAAGAGATGGCAGCAGAAACTCTGGGCATCAATTCTGGTTATTCTACTCACATTTTCAAGTTGCCGTGTTTGTGGATCAATTTTCACATGTGTGTAGAAGGAGTAAGTAATAAGAAGTAGAAGTAATAAGTGATTTCTGAAGCGCATTTTAGCCTAACGTTTCCCAATGCTGTGAGCGGTAGAAGGTGGGAGATTGTGAAAGAGAGAGAGGAGTTCCAGCGTATTTTCTGTGTGTGAGTGTGAGATCAAAGTGTGGCTGCTGGAAGGATAGTCTCAGTGTAAGTGGAATATGTGTTTTACTAACTATTCACTTCGGTTGTCCATTCTCCACGTTTGTAGGTTCTCTGTGGCTATTTACAAAGATAAATTTACCTGTCTGTGCAAATTTGCAATGCTTGTGTGTGTGCATTCAAATTACTGCTCACTGTCACCAAGCTTGTTTTTCTCCCCAAATTAATTTATTAGAGAGGAAAAAGGAACTGAAATCTCAGAGGAATGATCCAACTTGTGATTTTATTTCAACATTGCATACTATTAAAATGACAGATCATCTTTATGCCATGGGTTTATTAGTAATTTGTGAGCTTTTGAAAGCCCTTTGAAATGTTCAGATGAAAGGAATTAAGTTAGATGTTAAAATAACGAATCTAATTACTGGTGTTTCTGAACATTCAAATAAAGAAGTCAATTTCCCTTCTTCTTCCCTTCAGATATCTTTTAACTTGTTCTCTTACCTCAGAGCCTTCAGGTTCAAAGGCAGTTTTCATCATTTTGGCTAAACTCTTGGAAAACAGACTTGAATAGGCTTGGCCAGACTTAACCTTGACAGAGAAATTGAGTCCAACTGGCCCAGAGCTCAGGTAAAATTGCAGCTGCCTGTCACCAACTCATGAGGTCTGGCTCTTCAGCCTTCTCCAGCTTCCTCTCCCATTCATTCCTGCAGAGAGAGGTCCCCATGGTGTGTGTGACTGAATGCTTCCGATTTGGGGAAAATAGCTTAGGTAAAAGCTTACTTGGGGTTTTCTGTACCCAGTTATTTTAAATTAACATGTCATTGTTATGACTTTTAATCATGTAGTTTATTCTCCCCTTCAATTTATAGGTGCAGAGCAGAGCCCTATTTAGGAAAGAATGACATACCCAAGGGCAGAGAACGATGGAAAACAGTAGCTCCCTTAAAAGCTGATGTGACCATTGATCTGCCGTCATACTTAGCTTTTTGATAAGATCATTGAGTTTATTAAACTCATTCTTGATCATTGGGCAAAGCAGAAGAAATATTTAATTTTTAAATATTTAACACTGGTTGTTAAATCTGTTTGCTATCTTGTTTTGAGGAATAATGTTTTAAAAACAGTGATTTGGGACATTGTTGAGAAATGTGACATGATGCCGTGGATAAAAATTTGAATCTCCCTGTTCCACTCTCATGTTCCCAAGATGCTCTGTAATGGTTAAAGACCAAGGGGGGTTTGCGATAGACACTGGTGAACCAGATCGGTTGATGTCTGCCACATGTGGTCCCCTAGCCATGTGGGCATAATTTAGTAACTAAATTTAGAGTATCAAATGTGAAGTCTTTTGTTTCAGATTTCATTTTTAAGAGGATTGAATATGAGTATACGGCTTTGTTTTCCAATTTTGTTGTTGTTGTTTCAGCTAAAGGTTGTGAAGGGGAGTGTACCATGTCAATATGGTGTCTGATGTCCCTCACTGGGAAAACATGTGAAGCTGTATTTATTTTCGATTGTAGCAGTAGTAAATTGCTACAGGCTAAGTAGCATAAAACAATACTACTTTGTTGTTCACAGCTCTACACATCAGAAGTTCATATGTGTTCCACCCAGCTAAAATCAAGGGCTAGGTTCCTTCAGGAATCTCCAGGGGAGAATCTGTCACCTTGCCTTTTTTCAGTTCCTGAAGACTCCCACAGCCCTTAGCTCATGCCACTCATTACTCCAAACCTGGCTTTCACCATGACAGCCCCTTCGCTGACCCTGACCTGTCTGCCTCCCTCCTGTAAGAATCATTGTGATGACCTTGGGCCCGCTCAGATAATTCATTCATGGTCACTGGTGACTTGGACAAGAGCTGATTCTACCCTTTATTATCTGTGTAATTTTCTATAGTTTATGTAATAAACTTTGTGTCTGAATCCATATTTTTAAAATGAGATTAATAAGAATGAGAGTACCTTATATGGTTTGGAGAAGAATTAAATGAATCACATATGTATGGTCCTTAGCACCAGTTCTTTCCACAGAAGTAATATGGAATTTATATATATATATATATTTCCATCCATCCATCCATCCATGTAAAGACAAAATTAAAATGAAAAACTACTCTTTCCATTTTGAGAAGTTTTTGGATAAGATGGAACTAAAATGGAAGTTTGTGGAGCATAACTTTTAAATAACTAGAAGTGTCAAGTTAAGATTTATGATAATTTCTTTGAAGGTTACTGTCCCCTGTGTCATTTAAAAGGCAGTGCTTTTATGAGATGATGATGATGATGATGATGATGATGATTATGATGATGATAAGAACATATGTGTATGTATGTGGATGTCTTACAGACATTGTCTCTGTGTAGACACTTTCTCTCTTTTTCACAGACTAAAAATACAAAGAATTACCTATATTTGTAGAACATACTATATATATATTTTAATAGAATATACATGTTTTTATTATAGTTAATAGTTTATAAGTAAGTTTTTCATAGAGTAAGAGCTTCTGAATTATAAGGTTTGTGGCTTATTTTCTATAAGCCTAGTGCTTGGCATACAGTAGATGCTTAATAAAGCAAGAGAGTCGACTTTTTTTAGCAACATTGAAGGAGAAGTGTCAGTCAAGATTATTTTCAGGGAACCCGGGATGGCTCAGTGGGTTAGGCACTCACTTTGCAGCCCCGGGGATCTAGGATCGATTGGCCCCAACCTGTGCGAACCCATATGCTGAACTGGGGAGTTCCCCCAATTCAGTTCTTACCGGGGTGAGACCCCGGCCCAGTTCCTGCCCTGTGCAGCCCCACCCACCTGTGGAATGAAACTATGTGGAAAAACCAATGATGTGCAACTATGGAGACTGTTCAGGGCCCTCCCCCTTCTCTCTGTCTCTGACTCTGTATCTCTCTGTCAAAAACAATAAATAAATCTTAAAAAAATATATTATTTTCAGTTATAGAAAAAAAGTAACTGAATCAAAAAGGGGATTTATTGGCACATATTACTACAGATTACCCTGTGGCTAGTTGAAATCAAAAGATAATGTGTGGACACCAGAGAGCTAAAGACTGGAATTGGAATTCAGAAATACCAAGACTCTATCAATTTCTTATCTTTTACTTCTTCTGTTTCCCATGATATGTTGTTCTCTTTCTAGTCTACTGTACTTAGCCTTCCCAAGTAATGTGGAACATAGGAGCCTCATGCCCTGGTTAGCAACCTTGTGGGGCAAGAGAGCATATTTACCTTGGGGTCCATGTGAGTAGTCTCTGAACCCTGATTGAACATGATTTTCAAATATATATGTTCACTGTTTGACTTAATCACTGATACCAGGAAGACAGACTCTGCTCATCAGTTCTGAGTCATATGACTTCTTCCATGATTGTGTATGTGTCAGGGAGAAGTTGAAGTGGAGTTAACACGTCCCCAGGAGAAAGGAGGGAATGAAAAAGATTGCAAATATGCTTGGTAGTATGGTCTATTATAAAAGTAAAGGAGTAGCAAATTCTTAAATTTAAACACACACACACACATACACATATATGTATATAGTAAAACTGACTTTGCTTTGGTAATACCAAAATAATTCATTGTCATTATAGAACCATGTTTTTTTAATTTTCTCCTCCTAAATTTGTTCAAAGAACCTGAGAGTTTCTGTGCATTCATAATTCTTCCTCTAAAAGTTCCTCAGGAGAGAAGCAAAACGTAGATGTTTGTTTTAAGGGAAATAAATCACACTTTACAGGGTAAGCAGGGAGGAAATCAGTTGGTACTTGGTGAATAAATGTATTACCCAGATATTTTAATTAGGGGATTTGGGACCGTAACTTCTTAATGTCGATCCTGTAGATTCTAAATAACTGTATGATTAATTATTGGCCTGTTAATCAACACTATCATGATGTTTTTAAGATTAGGTACCTAAGTGTAAAAAAGTTCATGCATTTGAATAGAGGAAAATTGTAATTATGGCAATAAGGAGCTTGATCATCACAATTAAAGTAGAAAATTATGAAACATTCTTTAAAAATAACATCACAGCATGATTCAAATAGTTTGAAAAGTTCAGACCAGATTTTGATTAAAAATTTTATTTTTAATAGCATGAACTTCTTGAAGTTCAAAGCAACAGTGTTCATTGGTCTATCAGAAAGCTTTGTTTTGTGTCCTCATGCTAATGAGCAACAGGACTGGGTGGTGTTTACTTTGCATTACAGATTTTCGGAGGCTCACGTTTTAAAAGGCCTTCTTCCTTGTCCGGCCCTGCTTTGTGGTGACCTTTCAAAAAACAGGTGTATTCACCTCCAGGACTCTGCCCAGTGATGGCCTTTCCTCCCTTTGCTTCCCCACAGTCAGAGCTTTCTCGCGTACTGTGAAATTTGTAACACACCTTGAGGATTAGACATCAAAGTTAAATTAATTGAAAAAATATCTTCAGATCTTCTTTTAAGGGAAAATAAAAGAAAAATGTGCAACACCCAAGCATTAAATTACTTTTTACTTGATTTTAGATCTTGTCATGTGTCTTGCTAATGATAAGTATCTGTTCTGGTGGACATTTGAAGGTTTTCTAGGAACCATCTGACAGCTTTCTTTAACAAATTCATCTTGGATGCAGTCACATGTCAGCCTACTGATTAAATTTTTTCAGGAGAGAGACAAATCTTTGAACAATCAATCATCAGAACAAATTTGATTCCATCTTATGTTTATAAGTCAGTGACAGGCCTAATACCTAAGTCAATGTGTTTAAAGAGAATCCCCCTAAGATTTCTTCAAATGATGTATTGCCTTAGTTACATTATTGCTTCAGGTGTAATCAGGAATATTTGTCTTCATGTCATTGCAATGGAGATATGGGATAGAATATGCTAATGTACCTGTCTTTGTACATAATGTTTTATTAGTCTTTTGTTTGTTTCAGTCTCTTAATTAGTGACAGTCACTTAAAACCATCTATCTTTGTTCAAATTTATGCAAATATTGCAAGTTAATAATGAGAGTTTCAAAGGACCCTGTTTATCAGTCTTTATTTTGAGTGTGTTAGTCTATTCATTTGTTTAGCTAAATGTCTTTCTTTAGAGCTATAAAATTAAAATTCATCAATCAAATAATTATTAAAAATTCTTGAGGGTAATTTTGGGTTTCATATTGGAGTACAAATCCCACTTGTGAAATTCAATGGTTTTTCATATATTCCATCATTGATTCTGTTTCAATATGGCCCTTATCTATATCTTAAGTGACTGTTCAAGAAAATGATCAGATCCTACTAATACTTACTCCCAAAATGCCATCTTGAATTTATTGACTCATTGCTATTTAAAACAGAATCCTCAGATTTTACTAATGGTGATTGGAGTTAATGCCATAGAAATTGATTTTAAAAATATGTTGATACTACAAGAAATGCTCCCTTAATTTTAATATTTGTAATAGTTCACAGAATCAAGCCAGAAATTATTACTCAGGTTACAGCTTTGCATATTCATTGTATACTTATACCTTCACATATGGGTTATATTGTTCTAAAATATGTAAAACAGAAAGCTTGCTGATGTTCAGGTCTCAGAAATATGTTGCTGGGGTCTTTTCCTATTTATTATTAGCAAGACTCTATCTTCCAGTAGAATGCATGAGGCTCAGTTCCAGTAAAAGGTCAGAATTGCTTTTTTTTTAATCCAGGTTTTTCCAGGGACTATGCTTGGTGGTGAGATTAATGATAAAATCCCTGGCCTCAAATAGATGACAGGATACTTTTAAAAACAGATACTCACTAGACTTATTAAAGCTCTCTAGGACCAGAGACTAGATTATGTTTGTTATTATATTTCCACTGCTTTGTATACATCAGGAACATAATAGTTACACAAACAGTGCTGTTTGAATGAAGAAGTATGTGCATAGAAGACGGTGAGGAATGTGACTGCCGGGATCAAAGTGAATGAGAGTTTTGAATGGATGCTCATAGAATCAGTAGAACTTATCCAGGAAACAGAAGAATGCAAATGTCCTTTAGGGACCTGGGAAATTTGTGGTGTTCCTTACGTACGACCTGCATGGTTAGGGAATGGCACTGTGTGAGGCTGGGATGGTGAAGCGTGCCAAGACTGGGAAGGTGCTGAGTGGCATGCTGAGGAATTTGAATGTTGTTTTCTGTGTTGGAGGAGTCACCAAATGTGCATTCAAAGCATGTGCTTGATAGAATTTGGAGAATCAGAGAAGGTAGCAGAGGATGAACTCATGCATTCTGATAGGCTAAGGTGGTCACCTCGTATCAGAAGAATGGTCACTTGGGCGTCAGTGGTGAATAAATCTAAATCTGCAGTGTCTTAGCCATAGAAATTACTCCATTGTCTGATCCTGAGTGTTCTGATTACAAAAGTGGGGTTTATAATACTAATTTGAAGGGTTAGTTTTTAAATATTAGAGATTTCAAATGCAAAGTATGTAAAAAATAGTGCATGCTCTTTAAATACTGAGAGGGTTTAGAAATGAATGCATATCAATAATATTTGATAAGTCAAATAATCCAATTAGAAAAGGGCAAAGGATCTTAAATGACATAAAAATGGCAAATATGCACAAGAAAAGATGTTCAACATCACTAGCCAGTAGGAAAATGAAAATAAAAAACACATTGAGATGCTGCTTTATATGCACTCGGATGGCTCTAATAAGAAAGAAAGAAAAGAAAGAAAGAAAGAGAGAGAGAGAGAGAGAGAGAGAGAGAGAGAGAGAGAGAGAGAGAGAGAAAGAAAGAAAGAGAGAAAGAAACCAGGTAACCACAAATGTTGACAAGATGGTGGAGACATGAGAAGCCTTATGGACTGCCACTGAAAAGTACGTGGTTCATTCATTTGAGAGAAAAGTCTGGCAGGTCCCCCAAAGTTTAAACATAGAGATACCGTATCATCCAGCAATTCTACTCCTAGGAATTCACTCCGGAAAAATGAGAATGTATGTCCACACAAACTTTCATAACAATGTTTATAGCAACATTATTCATAATAGCCAAAATGTGAAAACTACCCAAATGCCGGCCACCTGATGAATAGGTAAGTAAAATGTTACATGCATACAATAGAATACTATTTAGCAATAAAAAAGGAGTGAATTACTGAAAGATGCTACAGCATGGATGACCCTTAAAAACATTATGCTAAGTGAATGAAGCCAGTCACAAAAACAAAAACATATATCTTTGATACTATTTATATGAGATATCCAGAACAGGGATTGCCTAGTCCTCGGTGTTGAGATGAAATGGAGGATGACTGCAAAAGTATACACGGTTTGTTTGGTAAGGAATGCCAAGAGATTCTAAAACTGATAGTGATGACTGCTGCACAAGTGTATCTGAATTCACTGAATTCACTGAATTCACTGAAGCAGTTCACTTTAAAGGGTGCATTGTGTAGTATGTGAACTAGAACTCAATAAAGCTGTGATCAAAAAGTGAAAAAGGAATTGATACATTGAGCACTTAACACATGAAGTGTTGTACATAAATTATCTCATTGGCCATTAAAGAAACCATCCCTTAAAATAGGGAAGTTTTTAACACCATTTTATGGGCAAGAAAACCAAGACTTAGAGGTATAGTTAATAAGTGGGATAGTTAGAATTTTTATGGATTGTATTATACATGTATAACATATATTACAAATATAATATATATGCATATCATATACAACATACTACATACATATATAAACATGAACATATTACAATATATCACCATAGAATATTTAATATAATCATAATATATAATACACTTATATTCTATAGTTAATATATTAATATATGTTTATAATACATATGCATTATATATGCTATTAGCATATGTTATATATGACATATATAGCACATATGCTATATTATATGTTATATTATGTGTGCATATATGATATATGCTATATATCATATATGCTATCATATATAATATATGATACATATCATATACGCTATAATACTATCAAAGTAAATATATTTTTTAAATAATGGCAATCAATATAGTTCACTTATCTGTAGCTAATTTACTAGCTTCCCTCATTCTTGCTCAGGAACCTATTTTCAGGCAACCAGTGGCCTTTCTAGCTCTCACTACTATTGCAGTTTTGTGTGTAAATGCCCTCCCACTCCACCCCAGAAAAAGTATCTAGCTGGCTGTCTACCTCCAGTTTCCTTCTGAGCTGTTTCTGATATTAGTGATGCAAACTGCCTCATGCAGAAATAACTTCTTAACACAACCCCTGCCCTCAGCAAGCACTTTAACAATAGCTGACATTTTTCAATGCTTATAAATACCAAGTGTTGTTATGACATGCCTTTGATAAGCATTATTTTATTCTGTCACCATGCCAGATCTTATGAAGGGAGAGATAAGATGACCAATTCTTCCTGGTTGGCTGGAACTTGACCATTTTAGCACTAAATGCTCCATGTCCCCAGAACCTCCATAGTCCCAGGCAAGCCAATCTGGTTGGTTGGCTTTGAGAGAGAAGTTATATTGACTCACTTTCTAAACCAGGACTTTGACAGTGTACATACATTGTTCTTTTTTTTTTTTTCCAACAATGGAAATTTTTTAAGTGCAATTTCTAATTCTTGCCCCCTTTTGATAAGTTATTTTGATGACTTATCATTTGTTAATTGGATCACCAACCTTCATGAAGAAGGGCTAGAGAGTGTCTCAGAATAGTCACCAAGTGTACTGTCGGAGACATCAACAAAAGAATTGATCCAGTAAAGAAGCACACCTGAAGTCTGGTGTAAAATGTAATTACATGTTGCATAGAAACTTTTATATTGAACCAAAGAAAAACACATCTCCTAGTTAAAATGTCAAACTGATCATTGTTCCCTATTTTTCTCTTGGCTAGAGAGTGACATTTCCATGAACACTCATTTCTGGTTTAGTGATATAGAAAAACACAATAGCTATTACCAATTATTTAGTTCCTACTGAGCTGTCCATTATGGACTTGTGAAAGCCATGACATCAATTTATATTCCTTTCCTCTGTCCCTCTCTCATTTGCTCTATTTAAAAATAACATAATCTGAATCTTGGCATGACATTCAGCTCTTGCCTCCAAAATGCCATTTGCATCATTACCTCCTATATCTCATACCAAATGGAAGTTGTTTTGGAGGGAGGGTTGTCCACTAAAATGAAAATTCAAAGTTTTGGCTTTGCACTAGGGGGGATAGGTTTTAGGAAATGAGCTTTCTGAATGTTCTATTCCTGTTAAAGTTTGTGGAAATTATTTCCTTAAAGATAATGAGACCATGTAGGCAGCCCTGGTGGTAAGTTAGTTGTCTGTGTGTACCTGTCAGAAGACAAGCTAATCCTTCTAATATTTGTAGAGTATCATGCATGGTGCCTGGTGCAATATGCGCTCAAAAATCAATCATTTTCCCTTCCTCATCTGAGAGATGAAAAACAAAGTGCATAGAACTCAGTGCTCTGTTGAGGTTAAAGCTACTCAAAAGTAGGATTCAAGAAAGTAGAATTCAAGACACTAAATATTCCTGTTTGTTGTAGCCATAGTGTCATCTAAAATGTGTAACTAATAGTAATACTTATAAATACTTTATGAATTAAACAAATGAATTAAGGAGTTTTTTTGGCTGAGTATATCTAACCAGAGGGAAATTGATCTGCCAACTGGAGTTAAAGGGACTATGGAGAGTACTTACCTTAATATATTAAGATAATGTCTTATAAATCTATGCCTCTCTGTTTTGGAATATGAATAGCAGTCAAATTGCAGCCCTAGCTGCAGATCATTTTGGGGGCCAGATGATTGAAAGCAAACACAGTGGAATAGAGATCATTTCTCTCAGTTACTGTTTGAGGAGCATCATGACTGTTATTGGGGGAATTCATTGTCTCAGCAGTTGTCTGCTTTCTCATTATTATCTAAGATATGAGTCAATTCCACTTCAGGATAGAGCAAGGATACAAAGACATAAAGAAAAATACAATTACACATAAGCCACTAGGTTCTAAAAAAGTAACAGTCAACTTTATTGTTCCTAGAGTATCTACTATTAAAAAGTCACATCCCGGAATTCACAGCATTCATTATAGACTGCAATATTGTCTTAGAAACAATATTAGAGTAATAGTCTTTCCTTGGTTGATGACTATTAGATCACCAAGTTCCCATGGCATATGGTTTGTTCCAGTTCTCAAAGTCATAACTCCCCAGGCCCTGGTTTGAACCAGTTCTGATGTGATCAGCAAAATTACAAGGAAACTGGGCACTGTTATTTAGTGACACTTGGGATAAAGTAATTTCTTCAGTAGATTTTTGAATGTGGCATTCCCCAAGTAAGTCCTGTGGCTTTTGATTTTCAAAATTTCTGATTGGTTCCACCTAGCACATGACCCATCTAACCACCCTCTCTAACCTTCATAGTATCAATCCAGTACTTCAATGATGGTTAATGGTGATGATGATGATGGCGGTGGTGATAATGATGATGATGATGACGATGAAAAAGAAGATGATGAAGAAAACTGACATTTACTGAGCACTGATGATTTGGCTGAAACCTCTCTGGATACTTTCAATATCTAAACTCTCTTAATCCTCACAAACATCCTATAGATTCTGACATTACTGCCTTATGGAGATTAAGAAACTGAATCTGAAAGAAGTAAAGTCAATTGCTTGAGGTCAGCCCACTAGGAAATGAAAATTCAAATGCAGGCATCTTGGTACAGGAGGCCACACTCCTACCCATTGCACTATATGCACTATATGCTCTTTATTCCAATGCTCTTATGTCCTGCTAGGCCTAGGACCTTTCAGAGAGCCATGGATACTTGTGTGAGTAGTCCCTTGTTAACTCTTAACCCACTGCCATCCATTTGCTTCTAGTACTGCCTTTTCTGCTTCCTTACAGCACAGAAGATAT
>PVKE010030987.1:0-19311 GCA_004027555.1 Craseonycteris thonglongyai
TTTTATATTCCACCTATAAGTGAGGTCATATGTTTCCTGATTCTTTCAGTCTGACTTATTTCGCTTAATAAGATGGTCTCTAGGTCCATCCATGTTGCCAGAAATGACTGTAATTTATCATTTCTCATTGCTGAGTAGTATTCCATTGTGTAAATGTACCACATCTTCTTTATCCAGTCTGATGAGGGATTTTTGCTTAGTCTTTTCAGTTAGTCATTTGTCAGAAAGCCAGCACCCAGGGATTTCAGAAAACAAAACAAAAAAAACTTGATAACTTTATAAAACTCTTTCAAAAATTGAAAAGACAGAACAAAAAAAATGCCTGGAGAAAATTAATTTAAAACTAGATAGTAGGCAAAACTAGAAAACTGCTGGAAATGAATGTACTTACAAATGTCATCTTTCTGAAGGGAGTTACATCCTTGAGTTCCATTGCACTCATTATAGTTTGTGCCCATTGCCAAGGTTATCTCTTCCAGGAAAAGTAAAGGCAAATTTCCTGGCATTTGCTATACTATTATATAGCTCCCACTGGAAAACTCATTGAAGAGCCAATCCCTATGGCAATTGGAGATGTAAATAAAATAGCCTCCTCTTAATATTTGGTTAAGATAGCCCAAATGTTTAGTAGTCATTAAAGCTTCACCAAACAATATTCATAATAATAAACCAAAGTTGTCAGTACATACCACTATTAATGTTATGTCACTAGTTACCATTGGAGGGAACTGAAAATCAAGAATGCGTCACAGAATGCACTCAGTTTGAAACCATGGCCTGTGTCTACTTTTCAGGGGAGAGGGAAGGTTGCACAATCTTTTTACTGAGTTTTTAATCGAGTTGTTATTCCACTCTTTCTTTTATGGAGCTATAGAAGTGTCTGTAATGAAAGATTAAAATGGTGGTTTGCAGTGGCTATGCCCAAATAAAATATGACAGCTCTCTTGTAAGGCCTTACATGTAAGCAGAAGAAGCTCAGTAACAAGCTGCATTATGCTCTCTGCCATGCATACTGATTGCAAATTGTGTGGGTCATCCTCGATGCCATAAAAAAAAAAAAAGAAAAAAAAAGAGATGTGTGTGTGTGTGTGTGTGTGTGAGTTTGAGAGAGAATTTCTTCCAACTGATTATGAACCTCATACATAGCAAGCAATAGAGGAACAATGCTCAGATTTCCTATTGCAGAGGACACACACACACACACACACACACAAACACACACACAGTCTAATGGCTACTTTCCCAAAGAGTGGTTAGAAAGAAGTAGTAAATGGGATTGTGTTGATGCTGGGAGAAGACCTGGGCAAAGATCAAGATACTGGCAACATATCGGATAACACATAATTGGCAGGTCACAGCCAAATGAGTGTAGTCATGCATCGCCGGGCAGGCCTTTGTGGGTGATAAAGACACTTGTAAACAATTCAGTCCCAGAACATGGCAATAATATGTTGATCCGGCGTGTAATGAGGTGTCCCTGGAATCAATAAGCAGTCCTGGAGAGCAGGGAGCAAGGGCAGTGGCTGTCTTTCTGATGACCTTTCCTCACCACCAAGGACCCCATCTTCCCTGAAGAGGACTTTTCTCATTTTGCAGCCAGCTCCGAGTGTCAGAACTTTCATTCGCAGCCAGCAAATGAACAGCCAGGCCCTGCATGCTAATGAAGTCCAGGCTATTTTGCACCTTTTCATCCGCACATTATGCTCTTGACTCTGGAGAAGGTGGGAATTAGGCCGGACCCCGGTGTCAGACTGCCTGATGGCTCGGCTTCGGAAAACTGGTAATTGAAGCTGATGACTGATGCGAGGGAGGCCTGAATTTGGAAATAAACAGTTTCAAGCACTGCATGTCATTTCTAGAGAGACTGCTGAGAGAATGGAAATGAGCTCGGTTTCTTGAATCTAATGCAGTTTCTCAGCAGGAAAAACACCGTCTTTTAGACAACAATGCCAGTCATTAAGATTTAAATGTTCTGACGATAATAGAAGAACTGGCCTTCCCGTTCACAAACAGCACTTATGTAAATATCTTTCAACACCCAGATCTACATTTAATCCACACGCAGGAAGCTAACTGTGTTGGAAAGCAGAACCAAATGCAATTCTTAATCTATAAATATCATTCATAAGGAGAGAGAAGAAAACAGTAAAATTGTTTGCCAACATGTCATATAGCATTGCCTGTCAGCAGCTCCAGCAACAAGGCAACTCCCTGTTGAAACAATGAAAGGACATTCGGAAATATACAATAAACTGCCCACCCCAACCAAGCCATGCGTTTACTGGTTGTTTTTGCAAGGCTGTATTTTATTCCAAGTAATCTACCATCCTAGCTTTTTATGTGCAAATGACATGAATATTCCCTACTTATATGCAGAATCTATATTTGATGATGAATCTGTGTCTTCAATGTTACACCAGAAGTCCAAATCTGAACTCATTTACTCATAATCTTTTAAAAGATATTCTTTTATTAAGTATTTGTTTCATTTTCTCCTAACATTACTAGGTTGTCACAAAATCCTACTCCCAATATGACATACTGTTCCAGTCCCCTCTTCCCAGTCTGCTGAGATTAATTGGCATTGTGTTGCTGTATGCAAAAAGAAGGGCTTGGAGCCCACACACATCCTTTTGCTTTTTAAGAGGCTTTAAAAATCATTTTTACTAGACATCTTTCCAGCCCAGTTCTTCCTGTGCAGGTGAAACACCTTCATGGAGAAAATTATGAGCCTGGTGGAGAGGAGAACGAGGACAGTGGTATTTATCATAGCAGGACCCAGTGATTCATGAATAACCAGGGGCTTGCTCTTTTCTCGCTTGTCTTCCCTACCTGAAGTGAGATTTCTGTATTTCAGGGCTTTTTCAATTTAATGGTGACATACAGAATTCTCACAGGCAGTCTTTGGTTTGTTAGCAATATCAATGATATCAGTACAACTTGAGAGAAACTGAAACCAGCTGGGGTGTTATTGTCACTTCAGTTTAAAGGTAGCAAACCTATCTCACAAAGGATCAACATTGAATTATTTCAACATTTCAAAAATATAGATAAGCTATGCATTTCTAATAGTGTACTTGTGGATACCAAATAGATCAATGAATATTCAGCAATGCTTTGCATGAAATATATGAAACACCATGAGAAAAAGGATAAATCTTGAAAATATACACACGTCTACCCCTTACTGTGATAATGTTGCTGCATTTTGATGTTATTCCTGTTTCTTGTGGGGTCTCCACGACATAAAATAACTAAAAAAGTGGAATAAAAATTAGGTCACAAAAATGCGATAGTAATAACCACAAGGCTCTCTGTACGTGGTGTACACATACATACACTGGGAATTCAATTTTTTTTTTGGTGGGGGGATTCAATATTTATATAGTGATTACTTCTGTGTCCAGAGCAGTGTTGGTTTTTTGAAAAACTTTTATGTGTACTTTCTTACTGGACTCTCATTGCAAACTTTTGGTACAAACGTCTGTTTTATTAACATGTAAGAAAAAAGAGGTGAGGGGAAGCTGGGATGGCTCAGCGAGTTAAGTGCTCGCTTTGCAGCCCCAGGGACCAAGGATCAAATCCTGGGCCCGGCCCATGTGGACCCATATGCTTAACTAAGGTGTGCTTCCCATGCAGGAGGCTCCCAGTTCAGTTCTCACCCTATATGGCTCCCACCCACCTGTGTGGAACAAAACCATGTCGAAAACTGATGACGTGCAACTATGGAGACTGCTCTGGGACCACCCATGTCTCTCTGTCTCTGTCTCCCTCTGTCTCTGTCAAAAAATAAAATAAATCTTTAAAAAAAAAGTAAAAGGAAGTGAGAAAAGTGATGTGATTTATTTATAAGGTCACACAGGAAATAGAGGTGAAGCCAGGATTGAATTTTCTGTTTGTAAACTTTTACTAGGTTGTTCTATTCTAGAAATCATGCTTCCCTGTATAAATACTATTAATAAAGAAATTTATGCAGTATTAGGCTAATTTCTACTTTTGTCCTTCATAAACACTACCTCTTCTGTTGTTATGAGGTCAAAATTGTTCTGATTTGGAAGCAGGATGTGAAACTCCAATTTTCCTAAGGAAAAATAGCCAAGAGCAAGATTTTTTCCCTCAGTCTTTAATAGCCAATGGTGGGGATACCTGCATTAATACTGAGACAGCAGAAGGACTTAGGCCCATGGCCAAAGGAATGCTTGAAGGCCAGGAGGAACACAGGGTAAGCTGACCACAAGAAGGCCAACCCGCATCACCCCTTAAACAAAAATGCAGAAATAGCTCATTATAATCTCCCTTTGAATCATTTACTTCCACACTGATCTAGAAACCACTACTCTCCACACGCAGTTGATCAAATTTTGACCACTATACGACCTCCCTGGGTGGCGATAATGAGCAGTCCGCCATCTGGTCCCCACAGCACAGGTGGAAACATAGTTGCCAGGCAACCGAGCTGGTAAAGGAAGCCCGCCTTTTTCCAAAAGCCCAGTTTTCAAAAAACTCACCTTTACACTCAGGGCCACTTTGACCCCAGCTCATAAAAGCAGTGAAGTAGAGCCAGTCCCGTCAGTTCCAAGAACCTTCCTTTCCTCTGTGTTCTAGCATAAGCTTAATAAAATTTGAATGTTTTTCTGAGGTTTCCCCTGGATTTCTATCTTGGGAAACCCAAGAACCCAAACGCAGTAACAATAGCATGCCTTTTGTGTGGAAAGTGTTTCTTGGATAAGCAGAACTTCAGCAGTGTAAGGGTCAAGAACTTGGGCTTGGTTATGGTTCCAATCCTGGATGTCATTGTATTAGCAGTAACAAAAAAGCAGAGCGAATCACTTCTTGCTCCTGTAATGGGAATTTTAGAAGTAGGTAGTCTAGGAAACAGGCCTCATGATGCTATCAATGTTCCAGGTGCCTTTTGTCTTTCTATTCCATCATGTTTAGGACACTGATTCCATCTCAGGATCGCCTAATGATCATATAGCTGTGCAGTTTCAGTCATCTTGTCTGATGTGATGAAGAAGGGAGGAGGGCAAGGCAAAGAGCCAGATAAGTCAAGGTCTTTCTAAGGAGCTTTTCAGGGGAAAGATCCAACCCTCAACTGGTGTGCATGAGGTCTGACAATTAAGTTCGTGAACTTGCCACCTTGTGCTTATGTTGGCAGAACTGTCCAAACAACTTGTAAGGTTTCATAATCTTGGTATATCAGTGTCTCACAGCTGTGTTCATGTTGATGTGTGGCAGTGTCTTGCTGAGTGGTGTTCATTATTGTTCTTGCGAGTTTTTTTTGTTTTTTGTTTAAAGATTTATTTTTATTGTTTTTGACAGAGAGAGAGAGAGAGAGATACAGAGACAGAGAAAAAGGGGAGGGCCCAGAGCAATCTCCATGGTTGCACATCATTGGTTTTTCCACATAGTTTCATTCCACAGGTGAGTGCAGGGCAGAAACTGGGCCGGGGTCTCACCGTGGTAAGAACTGAACTGGGGGCACTCCCCAGTTCAGCATATGGATCTGCACGGGCTGGGGCTAGGATTTGATCCTCGGTCCCCGGGGCTGCAAAGTGAGCGCTTAACTCACTGAGCCATCCCGGCTTCCCCTGTTCTTGCGAGTTTTTGTGTGCTGTCGGGAGAATTTTGGAGCTTGAATTAGAGCAATGAACAAACATTACATTTCTTGTTAAACTTGGCAAGAGTGCGAGTGAAATCAGGGACATGTTAGTCCAAGTTTATGGGATAATACCATGAAGAAAACAACAGTGTACAAATGGATTCAATGTTTTTCTAAGGGGAGAGAAAATGTTACTGATGAACAGAGGTCAGGGTGGCCAGTAATGAGCAGAACTGATGAAAACATTGCAAACATTGGTGGAATTATGCGTCCAGATCATTGACTGACTGTGAGAAGCATAGTAGCCCAAGTAAACATTGATAGAGAAACAGGAAAATGTTAACTGAAAATTCTGGCATGAGAAAGGTATGTACAAAAATGGTCCTGAAGGAGCTTACTGATGAACAAAAGCAAAGAAAAATTGAAGTTTGCCAAAACCTTTTGCAGAGGCAAGATGATGTTTTGGGTCATGTTATGACTGGTGATAAAATGTGGTATATCATGAGGACCCTGAAACAAAGCATTAAAGTGTATGACAGAAGTCAGCCAATTCTCCACAACCAAAAAGTTTCCATCAGTCCAAATCAAGAATCAAAAAGATGGGTATGCTGGGATGGCTCAGCGGTTGAGAGCTCACTTTGCAGCCCCAGGGTTTGAGGATCAAATACTGGCTCCAGCCCATGTGAACCCATATGCTGAACTGGGATGTGCCCCCAGTTTGGGTCTCCCTGGGGCAAGCTTCCCACGTGGGAAGCCCCTGGTTTGGCTCCCACCCCAGGCGTGCTTCTCATGTGGGAGGCCCCTGGATAGAGGGGGCCTCCTACGTGGGAGACCCCCAGCCTGATTTCCACCCTGTGCAGCCCAATGCCCACATGTAGAATGAAACTATATGGAAAATTGATGACGTAAACTATGGAGATTGCTCTAAGCCCTCCTCCCTCTCTCTGTCTCTCTGCCTTTCTGTCTATCTGTCTCTCTCTGCCAAAAACAATAAAAATAAAAATCATAAAAAGAAAATATAAAAGATGTTGCTAACCTTTTCTGATATCAGATGGATTGTTCATTTTGAATTGGTACCAACTGGACAGTCAACCAAGTTGACTATTTGGGAGTGCTGAAAGGCTGCATGAAAAATTTAGATGAACACAGCCTGGACTTATTATCAACTCATGGTTCTTGCGTCATGACAATGTACTGGCTCACATGGCACTGTCTGTGAGGGAATTTTTAGCTAGTAAAGAAATAACTGTATTAGAACACCCTCCCTACTCACCTGATCTGGCCCCCAATGACTTTTTTCTTTACCCAAAGATAAAGGAAGACACTTTGACGACATACAGGACATTAAGGTTAATATGACGATGGCTGTGATGGCTATTTCAGAAAAAGTTTCAAAATTTCTTTGAAGGGTGAACTAGCTACTGGTGTTAGTATATAGCTTCCCAAGGGGAATACTTAGAAGGTGATTGTAGTGATATTCAACAATGAAGTATGTTGCACTTTCTCTAGGATGAGTTTGTGAACTAATTGTCAAATCTCATAGGCACAGTCTTCCTGGAGAGATTGGGGAAATGAAGATTAAAACCCAAGGATGTCATTTTCTCTCTCCCTTCCAACTGGCCATTTTTAAAATCCTAGACACAATGCTTTGGTGTCTAAACTTCGCTCTTCCCCTTCTACCCATAGAGTTACTATAGTGCAATCACTTTTAGAATGTGATTCTTGGCCAGGGAGCTGTCTCTCAGAAAAATTGTATGAATATCACTGCTTCAGACCTTAATGCAATACCCCCAGTGCATAATTAGTGCTCAAGAAACAGCTTCTGTTTGACTGATTTGGGATTGCCACTGATTCTTTTAGTGGTAACAGATGATGCAACATTTTCAAGATATAAATAACCCACCAAATTATTGGTTATGTTATCAATATTGTTATAAAGTAATTCTTTTGGGGGGCAAGGCAATTAACTATGTAGTATATTTTAATATAAATTATTAACATAATTGTGCAAAGAACATGTCTGAATATCTTGAACTGTTATTTAAATCTTTAATTATTGTATACAATCCCACCTTTTCTGTCATGTATTTTTTTTAATATTTATTTTATTGTTCTTGAGAGAAGTAGAGAGGGGGTGGGGGCAGGAGGGCCCAGAACAGTCTCCATAGTTGTATATCATTGGTTGTGACATGGTTTTATTCTATACAGGTGGATGTGGGGTTGTGTGGGGCAGGGCCCGAACCAGGGCCCTTGCTCATAGAAGGCAATACCTTCACTGCTGAACCATCCTGATGGTTACCAGTTGCTTTGCAGTACAACATATGGGTTTGCACAGGACGGGGCCAGGGATAGAATGCTGAACCTTGTGACTGTGAAGCAAGTGCTAACTACTGAGCTATCCTGGCATCTCTATATATTCATTTAAAAAAATTCAATTCAAATTTTGAGTTCAGGTAAAAATGAATATTCAATAGTATTTAACAATCCATATATATATTTTTTAATTTGGGTTGTCTTTTTATTGTTTAGTTTTAGGAGATCTTTGTATATTCTGGATATTAGACTCTTAGCTGATACATAATTTACAAATATTTTCCCTCATTTTGTGGGTTCTTTATTCATTTTCCTGATAGTGTCCTTTGAAGCACAAGTTTTTAAATCTGACAAAATTTATTGTATTTTTAATCTATTTTTGCTTTTGTTGTAATTTCTAAGAAACCATTGCCCAACCCAATGTTACATCATTATTTTCTAAGAGTTTTACAGTTTTACCTCATATATTTAGTTCTATAATCCATTTTGAGATAGTATTTGTATATGGTGTTAGGTAGGGGTCCAAATTTCTTTTTTTGCATGTGGTTTCCAGTTGCCTAGAACCAGTTGTTCAAAAGACTGTTCTTTCCCTTATTAAATGGTCTTAGCAATCTTCTTAAAAATAAATTGACCGCAGAATTAAAAGTTTATTTCTGGACTCTTAATTCTGTTCTATTGACCTGTATATATATCCTTATGACAGTAGCACATGAACTTGAATTAGCCTAGCTTTTTTTTTTTATCCAAATATTTGATGCCACTTCCCTTCTCCGCCACCCACCTCACCCCAGCTCTCTCACCAATCTCCCCCCTTACCCTCAGGTAACCACTAAACTATTGACTGTGTCCATAGGTCTCTGTGTCTTTGTTACTTTCAGTTTTATATTCCACCTATTAGTGAGGTCACATGTTTCTTGATTCTTTCAGTCTGACTTATTTCGCTTAATAAGATGGTCTCTAGGTCCATCCATGTGGCCACAAATGACTGTATTTCATCATTTCTTATCGCTGAGTAGTATTCCATTGTATAAATATACCAAAACTCTTTATCCAGTCATCTATCAAAGGACACTTTAGTTGTTTCCACAACTTGGCCACCGTGAACAGTGCTGCAATGAACATTGTGATACATATATCTTTGCAGATTTAAGGTTTCCAGGTTTTTTGGATAGGTACCCAGGAGAGGGATTGCTGGGCCATATGGCAATTTCATTCCTAGTGTTTTGAGGGATCTCTGTACTGCCGTCCATAGTGGTTGTACCAATCTACATTCCCACCAGCAGTGTCTGAAGGTTTTTTTTTCTCCACAGCCTCTCCAACACTTGTTGTTCCTTGTCTTGTGGATTATAGCCATTCTAACAGGTGAGAGGTGGTATGTCATTGTGGTTTTAATTTGCATTTCCCTACTTGCTAGTAATGTTGAACATTTTTTTATGTATCTGTTGGCTGTTTGTATGTCTTCAGGGGGGAAGTGTTTAGGTCTTTTGCCCATTTTTTAATTGGATGTTTTTTTTTGTTGTTGTTGTTGGGTTGTATGGGTTCTTTTTATATTTTAGATATTAGCCCCCTATCAGAGGCATTGTTTGCAAATATTTTCTTCTATTCGGTTGGTTTCCTTTTTACTTTGTTGACAGTGTCCTTTGCTGTGTAGAAGCTTTTTAGTTTGATGTAGTCCCATTCATTTATTTTTGCTTTTACTTCCCTTGCCTTTGGGGTCAAGTCCATAAAGTGCTCTCTGAGTCCAAGGTCTATAAGTTTAGTGCCGATGCCTTCTTTTATGCACTTTATAGTTTCGGATCTTATGTCGAGGTCCTTAATCCACTTTGAGTTAATTTTGGTATATGATGACAGTTCACAGTCCAGATGAATTCTTTTGCATGTGATTTTCCAATTTTCCCAGCACCATTTACTGAAGAGTCTTTCTTTTCCCCATTTTATATTTTTTGCTCCTTTGTCAAAGATAATATGTCCATATATTTGTGGGTTTATTGCTGGGTTTTTTATTCTGTTCCATTGGTCTCTATGTCTGTTTCTCTGCCAATACCAAGCTGTTATGATTATTGACGCTTTGTAGTATAGACTGAAGTCGGGGAGTATGATGCCTCCAGCCTTATTCTTTTTGTTCGGAGGATTGCTTTGGTGATTTGGGGCCTTTTGTGGTTCCATATGTATCTGATAATTTTTTTTTAATCTATTTCTTAAAAGAATGTCTGTGGGATTTTGATGGAAATCACATTAAATCTGTATGTTGCTTTGGGTAATATGGCCATTTTAACTATGTTGATTCTTCCAATCCATGAACATTGAATACCTTTCCATTTCTTTGTATCTTCTTTAATTTCTTTTAATAGTGTCTTATGGTTTTCTGTGTATAAGTCCTTCATGTTCTTTGTTAAATTTATTCCTAAGTATTTTATTCTTTTGGTTTTGATCGTGAATGGTATTGTTTTTCTCATTTCTTTTTCTAAAGTTTTGGTGTTTATATATAAAAATGCTGTGGATTTTTGTACATTAATTTTGTATCCTGCAATTTTACTGTAATCATTTATTATTTCTAATAGTTTTATAGTGGAATCTTTTTTTTTAAATTTTTATTTATTTTTATTGTTTTTTACAGAGAAAGAGAGAGATACAGAGACAGAGAGAAGGGGGAGGGTCCAGAACAGTCTCCATAGCTGCACATCATCAGTTTTTCCACATAGTTTCATTCCACAGGTGGGCATGAGGCTGCACAGGGCAGGAACTGGGCCGGGGTCTCACCCCAGTGAGAACTGAGCTGGGGGCACTCCCCAGTTCAGCATATGGGTCTGCACAGGCCAGGGCCGGGATTCAATCCTCGGTCCCGGGGCTGCAAAGTGAGCGCTTAACCCACTGAGCCATCCCGGCTTCCCGTGGTGGAATCTTTAGGGTTTTCTATATAAAGAATCATGTCATCTGTAAAAAGTGACAGTTTAAGTTCTTCATTTCCAATTTGGATGCCTTTTATTCTTTTTCCCTCCCTAATGGCTCTTGCTAGAACTTCCAGCACTATGTTGAATAGCAGTGGTGACAGGGGACAATCCTGTTTGGTTTCTGATTTTAGAAGAGAAGGTTTCAGTTTTTCCCCATTCAGTATGACCTTCGCTGAGGGTTTGTCATTAAGGTACTTTCCTTCTACACCTGTTTTATTAAATGTTTTGATTATAAATTAATGTTGTATCTTGTAGAATGCTTCTTCTTCTGCATCAATTGATAAAATCATATGGTTTTTATCTTATATTTTGTTTATGTGGTGTATCACATTGATCAATTTGCATGTGTTGAACCATCCTTTTGCCCCTGGGATGAATCCCACTTGATCGTGATGTATAATGTTTTTAATGCATTGTTGTATTCGATTTGCTAGTATTTTGTTAGGATTTTTGCATCCATGTTCGTCAGAGATGTTGGTCTATAGTTTTCTTTTTTTGTGACGTCCTTGCCAGGCTTTGGTATTAGGGTAGTGTTGGCCTCATAGAAAGAGTTGGGAAGTATTGCCTCTCCTTCAATTTTTTGGAAAAGTTTGAGGAGGATAGGTGTTAGTTCCTCTTTGAATGCCTGGTGAAACTCGTTAGTGAGACCATCTGGTCCTGGACTCTTGCTTTTGGGGAGGTTTTGGATGATTGCTTCAATTTCCTTACTTTTGATTGGTCTGTTTGATTAACTAGTTGTTCTTGATTTGGTCTAGGTCAACTATATGTTTCTAAAAACTTGTCCATTTCTTCTAGGTTGCAAAATTTGGTAGCATATAGTCCTTCATAGTATTCTTGTATGATCCTTTGTATTTCTGTGGTATCTGTTGTAATTTCCCCTCTTTCATTTCTAATTCAGACTATTTGTGTATTTTCTCTTTTTCCCTTGGTGAGCCTAGCAAGGGGTTTGTCAACTTTATTTATTTATTAAAAGAACCGCTCTTTGTTGCATTAATTTTTTTTTATTGTTTTTCTATTCTCTATTTTATTTAGTTCTGCTT
This sequence comes from Craseonycteris thonglongyai, assembly GCA_004027555.1. NCBI lineage: Eukaryota > Metazoa > Chordata > Mammalia > Chiroptera > Craseonycteridae > Craseonycteris > Craseonycteris thonglongyai. The sequence goes on from PVKE010030987.1 coordinate 11,907, forward strand.
TAATTTTTATTATTTCCTTTCTTCTGTGGCTTTGGGTATTTTTTGTTCTTTTTCTAATTCTTGAAGATGTGATATTAGGTTGTTTACTTGTGATTTTTCTTGTTTCTTGAGATAGGCCTGTAGTGATATAAATTTCCTTTTTATTACTGCTTTTGCTGCATCCCAGTAATTTTGGTATGTTGTGTTTTCATTGTCATTTATTTCTATCTATTTTTTAATCTCTTCTTCTATTTCTTCTTTGATCCAGTCATTTTTTATTAACATGTTGTTTAATCTCCATGTATATGTGGTTTTTTCTGCTTTCTTTTTGTAGTTGACCTCCAATTTCAAAGCTTTGAAATACATACAGTTAGTATGATTTCAATCTTTATAAATTTGCTGAGGCTAGCTTTGTGTCCCAGCATGTGATCTATCCTTGAGAATGTTTCATGTACACCAGAAAAGAATGTATAGTCCTGTGTTTTAGGATGAAGTGTCCTGTAAATGTCAATTATGACCAGTTGCTGTAATGTATCATTTAAGGCTGATATTCCCTATTTATGTTCTGTTTGGATGATCTGTCCATGGCTGTCAATGGGGTGTTTAAGTCCCCTACTATAATTGTGTTTTTGTCAGTTTCTCCTTTTAGATCTGTTAGTTGCTTTGTAAATTTTGGTGCTTCTTGGTTGTGGGCATATATATTAATAAGTGTAATATCTTCTTGTTGTATTGTTCCCTTTATCATTCTGCAATGTCCATTTTTGTCTCTTATTATCTTTTTGATCCTGAAGTCTGCTTTGTCAGATATAAGTATGGCTACACCTGCTTTTCTCTAGGTGTCATTTGCTTTGGAGTATTTTTTCCCCACCCTTTCACCTGAGTCTGTATTTGTCCTTGTGGCTGAGGTGTCTCTTGTAGACAGCATAAGATTGTTTTTTGTTCTTTAATCTAGTTTTCTACTCCATGTCTTTTTTATTGGTGAATTTAGTCCATTTACATTTAGGACGATGATTGGTATATGAGGATTTCCTATAGCCATTTTATCTTTTGTTTTCTGGTAGCTCTTTTTTTAATTTTTTTATTGTTTCTTTGCTTTTTTATTCCCATTAGTTATTTTAGTTTGATGGTGTTTACAACTGTTTTTTCTGTTTTCTCTTCTTTTATTGTTATGTGCCTTAGTTCTAAGTTATTTTTCAGTGGTTACCATGAACTTTATATTAAAAAATGTTTCATATATGCAGTGGTTGCTTTAAGAAATATTTCCTATAAGAATATTTCTTATCTCCATTCTCTTTGAAAATTTAAGTCTTTACTTCATCCCCTCTTTATATTTTTGTTGTTCCAGTTTATACCTATTTACTTTCACTTTTTGTTTCAAGTCCAATTGCCTTTTTCAGTATTTCTTTAAATGCTGGCCTTGTGCTGAAGAATTTCTTCAGTTTCTGTATGTCTAAAAAGGTCTTTATTCCTCCTTCATATTCAAAAGATAAATTTGCTGGGTATAGGATTCTTGGCTAGTAATTTTTCTCCTTTAATTTTTTGAATACTTTGTTTCATTCCCTTCTGGCTTGTAGAGTTTCTGTTGAGAAATCTGATGAGAGTCTGATGGGCATTCCTTTATATGTTATGGTGTTCTTTTTTCTGGCTGCCTTGAGGATTCTTTCTTTGTTTTTGACCTTTGATATCTTCAGTATAATGTGCCTTGGAGAGTGTCTATTAGGATTCAGGTAGCTAGGAATCCTGTTTTCTTCTTGGATTAGAGGTTCCAGTTCTTGCCATAGAGTTGGGAAACTCTCATCTACTATTTGTCTGAGTAAATTCTCTGTGCCCATATCGTCCTCTGCTCCCTCCAGAATACCAATTATTCTTATATTATTCTTTCTAAAGAAGTCAGATAATTCTTGTAGATATATTTTATTTCTTTTAGCTCTTAGGTCTCTCTCTTCTTCCTTCTGTGACATTTCCAAATTTCTGTCTTTGATTTCACTAATTCTTTCCTCCATTTGGTCAGCTCTGCTTCCTATGCTAATGATTTCATTTTTCATTTCTTTTATTGTGTTGTTTACCTCCAGAATTTCTATTTGCTTCTTTTTAATAGATTCAATTTCCTTTCTGAGATCACTTAACTCCTTCTGTGTACTCTGCCAGTTTTCTTTGAGCTCTTTGAGTGTTTTTAGAATTGCAGTCTTGAATTCTCTGTCATTTAGCTCATATGTTTCTGTATCTTCAAGTTCCTTTTCTGGAGATTGTTCTCTTTCTTTCTGAGCATGTTTGTTCAAAAGGGTATTAATCGCTGTTAGAGCATTTTGTTTCCTGGACATGAGGACTTTTCTCCTGGTAGATGTGAATAAATCTTTCTTTTACTTCCTAGCTGGTGTTGCTGCAGTGTCCTATATTTTCTCTTGTTTATTTTGTTATCTCACAGTGGGAGACTTCTTAGAAGGTGGGCCTCTCTTTCACTCAGTCGCCCTGGTCTCTGTACGCCTCCTCTTTGGGAAGATATGATGGGCGATGATATTCTATGCCTCCGAGACCCCAATGCAGTCAGAAGCTGCCACATCTGTGCTTCAGTTTTTCTAGCTACCTCCTCTGGCTTCAGCAGGAAAGGTGGGAGCAGGGCTTGTTGGGAAAGGCACTGGTCTGATTGTGTCACAGGGTAATAATGGTGGCTTCCCAGCAGCAGCTCACCTAAGGCAGGCTCTGGGTGAGGCCAGTGGGGTGAGCCCTAGGAGACAGCAAGGGGAAGCAGCCAGGCTCTGAGTCCAAGGCCACACAGTGCTCCAGTTGGGGCCTCACCTCACTGAGGGCCGCTATGCGCTTTATCCGCCAGCACACTCATGCTGCTGGCACTCCAGCCACCAGAAAGCCCACCTCCAGCTCCAGTTGCCCACCTTATGCTCTGTGGGCCCCCAGCTCCAGCCGCCAGACCCACATGCCTGCAGCCGAATCTTCACTCCAGTCATCCACACAGATCTCTGGCTGCTGCTGGTGCCTAGCTCTGGCCTCCTGCCCCGCGCTCCGGCCTCCTGCCCCGCGCTCTGGCCTCCTGCCCCGCGCTCTGGCCTCCTGCCCTGCGCTCTGGCCACCCTCCCCATGCCCAGGCTGCTCCCCTCGCACTCCCACTGGGGCCTCTCGACACTGTCAGCTGTGCCACTCTCTCCATCCACCTCTCGTTCTGGCATCTGCGCCTCTGTTCCTTCCAGGCTTCCAACCTGCCCAGAGTCCTTCTGCTCCTGGACCCGCGCCCCCACACTTTCACCTCCATCAGTCTCTCCTCTGCTGGACTCGGGTCAGCCTCTGAGTCAGTCACTGGGTGGGTGTCCAGGTGGTGGTCTGCGTTTTATCTCTGCACTGCTCCCTTTCTTTCTCTCACTCGTCTCCCTTTCTTTCTCACTCGTCTCCCTTTCTCCAGTTTTTGGTATTTTCTTGTGATGAGTGGGTCGCTCCGCCAAGGCTATGTGTTGCTTAGGGATTCTCTGTTTGGATTTTAGGTGTTTAAATTGTTGTCTTTCCAGGAGAGGTTTCAAGAGCTCCTCTCACGCTGCCATCTTGATGACACCTTGAATTAATGCAGCTTTGTAGTAAGTTTTAAAATTTGAAAGTGTGAGTTCTTCAACTTTAGTCTTCTTTTTCAAGATTGTTTTAGCTACTTCTGGTTCTTTACATTTTCATATGAACTTTAGAATCAACCTGTCAATTTCTTCAAAAAAGTCAGCTGGGATTTTGACAGGGAAATGGTAAAGATTTGAATAAGTTTAAAGCATATTGCCATCTTAACAATATCAATCCTCCCAATATATGAACCGGGATGTCTTTTCATTTGCTTCAGTGTTCTCTCATTTATTCCAACACTGTTTTATAGTTTTCAGTGCATATATCTTGTACTTCTTTTGTTAACTTTATTACTAAATACTTTATTCCTATTGATGCTATTGCAAATGGAATTTTCTTAATTTAATTTTTTTATTTTTATTATTAATGTAGAGAAATACAATTGGTATTTATATATTGAATTTGTATTTTGCAACTATATTGAACTTGTCTATTAGTTTTAGTAGTGTTTTTATGAATTCCTTAGGATTTTCTATATACAATATCTTGTTATCTGAAAATAGGGATAGTTTTACTTCTTCTTTTCCAGCATGGATGCCTATTTTTTTCTTGCCTAATTGTTCTAGGTGGGCTTTATAACCCAGTCTCAGAGGCTTTGTTTTTTAATTTAATAATGAAAAAATTTGTAAACCACAAAATGCACAAATCATAATTATGCAGCTTGATGGAGTTTTATATGTGTGTACATGTAACTGCCAATCAATATGTAGAACATTTTCACCAACCAGAAAATTTCCTCTTTTCAGTGAAGACTCCTTATCTGAGGTAACCACTACAAACTTCTAATAGCATGGATTAGTTTTTCCTACTTTTGAACATTACCTAAATGTAATCATACAGCAATCTAGTCTTTTGTATCTGGCTCTTTCACTCAATATAGTATTTGTGAGATTTTGAAAATAAGAATGTATGCTATGCTGTCCTGCCCAGATTCCCCTTTCAAGACAGAGGCACTCATTTCTCGATTGCTGGAAATTCTCAGCTGAGTTCCTTTCTAGGAATTGCCTTTAGCTGAAAAAAGGCATGTGGATGAAGGTATGCCATTATAGTTTTCAGTTACATTTCCCTGATGAATAATACATTGAACCCCTGTTTATATGCTTATTACTCTCTCTCTCTCTCTCTCTGTATATAGATATAGATATATAGAAAACATTTTTAAAAAGTTTTTTGTCCATTTAAAAAATGGTTTATTTGGGGATGCTGGAATAGCTCAGCAGTTGAGCATTTGCCTCACAATCATGAGGTCCAGGGTTTGATTTCTGGCTCTGGTCTGTGCAAACCCCATGTGCTAAACTGAGGCACAACTGGTAACACAACTTGTGAATGTTCTTTTCTTTTCTTTTTGTTTGTTTGTTTGTTTGTTTTGACAGAGAGAGAGAGAGAGAGAGAGAGAGACAGACAGACAGACAGTGAGAGACAGAGAGAAGTGGGAGGGCCCAGAGCAGTCTCCACAGTCAACGGCCTTAGTTTTCCACATAGTTTCACTCCACAGGTGGGCGCAGAGCTGTGCAGGGCAGGAACTGGGCTGGGAGCCTCCTGCATAGTCCCAGCAAGAACTGAACTGGGCGCACACCCCAGCTCAGCACATGGGTTGGCATGGGTTAGGCCCTGGATTTAATCCTTGGGCCCTGGGGCTGCAAAGCAAGCGCTCAACCCGCTGAGCCATCCCAGCTTCCCCTGGTGAAGGTTCTTGCTTCCCATGTGGAAGGCCCCCTGTTCAGTTCCTGCACTGTGCAGCCCCTGGGTGACCCTATCCCATCTGTGTGAAACAAAACCATGTCAAAAAACTGATGATGTACAACTATGGAGACTGCTCTGGTCCCTCCCCCTTTTCTTTATCTCTCTCTGCCTGTCAAAAAAAAAAAAAAAGAAATGTTAAAAAAAAATGTTAAAAAAAAATGTGTGAGTGTGGAAATCAAAGGGTGGAGTTTTTGTGTATAATCGAAGTCAAGTGGTTTTCAATTTAAAGTAACTGGTATATGTTTATAAGACATTTCAAATAAGCCTCAGGGTAACCAGAAACCCAAAATTTATAGTAGATATCCATGACATTAAGAGAAAGGAATCAAAGTATATTACTATAAAAGATTATTAATTCACAAAGAAAGGCAGTAAGAAAGAAAGAAAAAAGGAACTACAAAATAGCTAGGAAACAATCAACAAGATGTCAATAGCAAGTCCTTACCTATCAATAATCTTAAGTGTAAATGAAAAATGCTCCAATTAAAGATGGAGAGTGGCTGAATAGAGGAAACGGATAAAATCAACAAGACCCAACAATATGGTGCCCACAAGAGACTCATTTCAGCTTCAAGCACACACATAGGCTCAAAGTGAAGGGATGGGAAAAGATATTCCATGCAAATGGAAACCAAAAGAGAGCAAAGGTAGTTGTATTTACATCAGACGGTATGGACTTTAAGTAAAAAATTGTAAAAAGAGACACTAAAGGTCATTATATAATGATAAAGGGGTCAATTTGTCAAGAGGATATAACAATTATATATGAAGATTATCCAGAAAAAAATCCAGCCATTTTCAATAAAATGAGAACAGTTATATGGCTGGATACTTTCCAGACCAGCATGTATGCATGTGTGTGTGTGTGTGTGTGTGTGTGTGTGTGTGTGTGTGTGTGTGTGTGTGTGTATATATATATATTCACCAGCATATAATATATATATGTATTTTTTCTTCATAACAATTTTTTCTATTTTCATTTTATTTCAGAGCATCACGGGCCACAAAAATTTACCTCGGGGCCGCATGCGGCTGCCAGTTTGACATCCCTGCTTTAAACCAAATAGACCTAACAGACATGAATAGAACATTCCATCCAACAGGAGCAGAATACACTTTCACCTCAAGGATACATGGAATACTCTCTAGTGTAGATTATATGTTAAGTCATAAATCAAGTCTCAGCAAGTTTTTAAATAATTAAAATTATACCATGTATCACTTCTAATTGCAGTGGTATAAAACTAGAATCAATATCAGGAGGAAAACTAGAAAATTCACAAAAGTGAATATTAAACAGCACACTCTAGAACAACCAATGGGTCAAAGATTTAATAAAAATTTTTTATCTTCCAGTAAGTAGATGCTTCTGAAACTCAATTAATGTGGTCCCCAACTAGTTTTTTATTTTAAAAATATCTTTCTACATCTTCTACTGAACTCTTTTTATATTCCATGAAGATTTGCTTCATGTATATCCTCTTCTTATTCTTCCCCACATAAGTTTTGGTGGTGAATTTTTTGTATTTGTCTGCTGGCAATCTCCACCAAAAATTCTTTCCCTTATTTTATCTATCTTAAGCCACTCTGCCATGTATTGCTGCTGTTATACACACAGAAAAACAATGTTTGCTTTATGTATATGAGACCAGATACTTGTATATCACTGTTCTGGCTGTAAATATTCTTTCTCTTTTGGATCTGAATGCATTTTTATCTTTGATTTAACCTTCATCACTTCAATTAAAGGACAGAAAAATAAAACTCATATAAAAATCTTTGTGTGTGTAAAATGGAAACCTCATCAAATATTAAAACACACACATGCATACATACACACATTCAACACCTGATTCATTCTTTTTTTTTTTTAATCTGAGTAACAAGGGTGAGAGACTTTTTGAAATCCTCCCTGTGATCCATGCAAATGACCATGATAGTTAGGGAGCAAATGATCTGCAAAGTGGACATTCTTCCAATATATGTTTATATTAATTTCATATTAAAAAAAAGCTGATCGATGCTAGAAAATAAAAATAACTAAGACAAAAGCCATCTTTTTAATTGTCAA
>PVKE010030988.1:0-19312 GCA_004027555.1 Craseonycteris thonglongyai
GAGCCGGGATTCGATCCTCGGTCCTCATGGCCTCAAAGCGAGCGCTCAACCCGCTGAGCCGTCCCGGCTTTCCCCTTCTAGTCTATTCTTAACCAGGAATGTCTTTATCAAGGACTTCTCAAAGAATGGGAGCCAATCTCTGAAATGTAATCATGAAGAAAAAGATGGTCCCTTATCTTCCAGTCTCTATTGGAGGGTAAAAGGCTAACTTTAATAACTGCCAATTAGTAAACAAAGATGACCTAATAACATAGGCTAACCCCTTCCTTAAAGTCCTCCACTTTCCCAGATCTTAAATACTCCTTTTTTTAGAATAGTTGAGTTTAACCTCTTCCCACTACTGCATCAGTCTTAACCTCTGTTGAAATAGTCTTGAGTGAAATCTTCCTGGCCCGTTTAACTCTAACAGGTGCAATTTTCCTCGGACACTTACCATCTTGTTTAAAGGCATCTGAGGAATGATAAAGATTGATGGGGGAATAATAATGCTGAGCTGTCCCTTGCCAGTTCTGTGAAGAAACACTCATTGTTCCTACGGAAGGATTGCTGTATCGTGCTCTGGTCTTTGAACCAAAGAGAGATGAGGATGCACTCTTCTTAATTCTTAGCAAAGCAGCATATGAAGTACGGAGACCAGGAAGAGCTCCAGAATATTCTGTAAGAGAAAAACAATAATAAAAAGTGAATTCTAATTCCAGTCAAGATGGCTGAGTAGGTAAACACTGCTTGCCAAATTGCAACAAAATTATAGAACACTTATCCTGGAGAATCATCCAAAGATTAGCTGAACAGAAGTCCTATAATTAAGGATGTGAAAAAGAAGCCACATCCAGATTTGTAGGAGGGGCAGAGACACAAAACGGGCTAGGCTTACACCTGCACAGAGCACTCAAGAACCATGAGGAATATCTCAGCTGCCAGAGGTCCTCCCTGAAGAGTGAGGGGAACCAGCCCCACACGGGGTTCCACATCTTGGAGCACCAGTGCGAGGAAGGAGTCCCCATAACATTTGGCTGTGAAAATCCACGAGAAGTCTATCCATCTTGGTGTGAGGGAAGGCTGCGGGAAACCTAGGCTTCCTCTTAATGGACATGCACTCCCACCTAGGCATTCACCTGTGTTCCGGGGGGAGCAACTGTGGGTTGGCAGGAGCCAGAGACCTGGTACAGGGAGAGATTCAGATATATGGCTTCAGGGCAAAAGCTGGAGAGAAAGCTGCCATTGCCCTTGTGTTGAGGCCTCCTCTGTGTGGCAGGCAGGCGCCACCTTTTCTCCACCTTGTCTGTGTTGGGCCCTCCTCCTACACGGTCAACTCTGAATTTTTATTGGCCTGGTGAGTTCCACTCCCTCCACCCTGGTGACTCCTCAAGACCCCACCCTTCCCAACAGCAGTTCCATCTGAGGTTTTTTCAGCAGCTAAAACTTATGAATAGGTGGCAGGTGGCAGTGAGCCTCAGGGTGCCCTGGGCTTTTTGCAGAACTGCCCCAGGTGTGGTACTAGTGAAGGCTTGCCTATATTTACAGTGTGGCCTCTTCCACTCACCTCCAGGTCCAGCAGTGACCAGGTGTGGATTGCTTGGTAGGTCTTACCAGGTAGCTCTGGACCTGTCCCAGGCAGGGGCTGACCTTGGTCTGCACAGGAGCCCCTCCCCAAAAGGCCCCAGAGCCAACACAGCCAGTTTCAGATCACAAAAAGTACACCAGATTAGCTCCACAACAGCACTCCAAAAGAGGGGGGTGTAGGCAGGCACTCGAGCCTGCTGGACAAAGCCCCCATGTGGGGTCAGCCCTCACACAGCACTAGCGTGCTCACTGGTCATGGCCAGGCCCACTTACTGACATGATAACAGCAATCAAGGCTCAATGCAACAGGAAAGGAAAGGACAAGAAGGGAAAGAAGGAAGGGAGGGAAAGAGGTAAGAGAGGAAGAAAGACTATTCAGAAGTTCTTGCCTTTTATTTTCTTTGTCAGGAATATTTGAGAACTAATGTTGTTGTCGGCCTTCATATTAAAATAGTTTGGTTCCTTTTTTATTTTTTAAAAATGGAAAAAAAAAAGCCCACAACAGTCTTGATGACATTCTATAAATATAGATTGGATTTTCATCATTTACATTTCTAATGTAGAAAATATGTCTAATGTAACATACGTATTTTGACTAGTCTGTAACATGCCTCATGTTCTTGAAAAATAGTCATGAGGAAATGCAAAAATTTTTGGATGATTTTGTTGTGTACATTTTGTTATGCAATTTAATATCAACTGGGGATACTTTTAAGAAGTTCTTTTATTGATTACTGAGATGTCAAGCCATGTTTTGCTTTAATTTCCCAGATTTTTTATTACAAAATATATGCATAGTACCCAAAATAGATTGTCCTAACTCTCCTTTATGTCTACAAGTGAGAGTCACTTTAGTGTATAGATCAAATGTTTAAAAATACAAACTAATTGTAATGCATTCTAAAGAAAAATTTGGAATTAAAATATTTTTCTAGGTCTAATATTAATTGAACTTGACAATTTGTTGATCTTGGGAATACTTTTACAGATCAGACATCTCTGACATTTGAACTTAATTCAAGGTAAAAATATAATTTATCCTTATAAGTAAGATTTTCATAATAAAAATTATTTAGAATAATTATATTGATATTATGTAAGGCAAGAAGCATTTCTGTGATTTAGAAATAACACTTTAGGTATTAAACATCAAATTAAGTTTAACATTTTCTGTTCTGTGAAATTATGAATATAATTTCTTTGAAGCTCAAAAGGTGTATTTTTAGATGTTCTCCATATTCAAAGTGAGCATAATATGTGTATCCCAAGCCTATTAGGAGCTGTTATGAGATTCATGTCCTTCAGTCTTTGTGTTCAACCATAAGTCTGGGGAAGGTGGATCAATTTTAACTGGAAATAGCTAACCTCTCCTGGGCAAAGTGTATGAGAACAGATTATGGGAAGACATAAAATCTCCTTTAAAACCTGGAATTAAATGAGAGTTTTGGCACCTAGGGGTATAAGGTAATGAAAAGAGAATGAGTTTTCCTTTAAAGTCATTTGTAGTTGTAGTCTTTGAACCTATTCATTTCTCAATGCAGCCTTGTTTTTAGCTGCCTATCTGCTCATATACAAAAAGAAAAAAAGAAAAAAAAAGGAGGACTGTCCCATGCTAGTGTTAAAGATTCAAATTGAGTATGCAAATGTGGTTTTTAGTTCCTAAAGCTAGATAAGAATAATCAGTGAAAAACTAAAAGGGCTATAAAGAGGTTGAAAAAGCCTGGATCATCCTTGTGCATGTGTGTATTACTACACACACACACATACACACACACACACACACACACACACACACTGTCTGGAAAGTACTCAGCCATCTAATATAAAAAATAGAGACATTTACGGCTGGAATTTTTGCCAAGCTGCATATATATTGTGTATATGCTAGCCAGAAAATATCCAGCAAGCCAGGATCAATATTGTGGATATACCACGCTATAAGTAGAGATGAGCCAAATGCTAGTTTGGCTGTGTGCTGCACGGCACGGCTTCATTGGTTATGTAATCATTTGCATTCATTTATACGTAATAGGAAACATGTTATTGGAGCAAACGCATTGGCAGAACTTTGTAGGGGCTCAATGCTAGAAATACACAAGTGAACAAGATATTGCACTAACCTTATGATTTAGTAGAGAAGAAAGGTAACTGTGCTTGCAACTTTAATTCAATGTGACATAAAACAAATTCAGGGAATCGGCTCACTCAGCCTATGACCATCAGAAAATGCTTTCAAAATGATATTTTGTCTAAACTGAGTCGTGAAATCCCATTAGCGGTCAGCTAAGGTCTGAGTAGGGAAGAAAAGATGTTCTAGAGACAAATGGAAGAAAATATATGAAGACCTGGAAGGGAAAGGCAGCTTTGCATGCTTGGTAGATTATAAGTCAGGAGCTGAGAGTATAAGTAAGAGAGGGGAGTGGAGGGGAGTGATAAGTAAGCAAGGGACCAATGATAAAATGCCTAACATGTTATGCTAAAATGCCACGACTTTGAAAGGACACCAATATGTTTTTGAAAGATTGCTCTGGCCATAGTGCCATTTGGAACAAGACAGTAGGAGAAATGATTCCTCAAAAGCCTAGAGCTGTAATAAAACAAAGATTGGTTAAGAATAAAGAGATGATAATCTATATCAAAATGAAATTAGTGAGATTAATGATTCATTAAATTGGAGGTAAGGAAGGGCAATGAAGATATTGGGGATGATCTGTGCTACTAAAAGGTGGATATGGGGATGCTGGGATGGGTCAGTGGGTTGAGCACTCACCTTGCAGTCCCAGGGGCTGAGGATAAGTCTCAACCCTGGCCCATGCAGCCCCATATGCTGAACTGGGGGGGGGTTTCCACGTGAGAGGCCCCCAGTTAAGTTCTCACTGGGGCAAACTGTTGTAGGAGGCCCCCAGTTTGGCCCCTGGCTTACAGGGGTGGGCCTCCCGTGCCTGAGGCTCCTGGCCAGTTCCCGCCCTGCACAGCTCCCGGCCCACCTGTGTGGAGTGAAACTATGTTGAAAACTGATGACATACAGCTATGGAGACTGCTGTGGGCCCTTCTCCTTCTCTCTGTCTCTGTTTCTCACTCTGTCAAAACAGTAAAATAAATCTTTAAAAAAAAAAAGGTGAAAAGAAGGCAGGAATAGTAATGTGTTTGAAGTGAAAGCTCATTAACTCAGTTTTGGGCAGGTAGAGAGCAAGAGGTGCTTCTAGGGCACTCACATTGCTTATAAGATTCTGTAAATATAAGGGAGATGCAGGCTCATGAGAGATTATTAAACGGTAATCAAATAACTGGTTCTGAAAACTATTAGAATTGATGAGTTTGCCAAGGAAATACACAAAATGAGAAATGGCATTGAAAACAACCCCAAGGAGTGCTGGCGGGTAACAGAAAAGGAACCGTAGTGTAACCTGGAAAGTAAGAAGGAAATGCGGGAAGGTGGGATGTCACTAAAGGGAAGGAAAGAGAGTCGTTCAACACAGAGGACAGTGTCCATGATCAGTGCAGAGAGGCTGGCCCCACAGACAGAGGGTGCCCAACTGAATCAAAGCTACCTGTTCCATGTGACATAAAAGGTGGATGCAAAAGTGGGGTCAGAGCCAGGGGGTGAAAGGGACTTCTCATTAGACATCTGGACCCTGGCCTTAGCCTGTGGCCTCTATCAGCTTCTGGTCTGAGAGCAACTATCGATTCAGTGAGGTCTCTCAGGAGCATGTTTAACTCTTTTACCTGGTACCCTCGTAGCAGCCCTGCCCTTTTTTCTGATTTCTCTAATTTTCCTACTTCTCAACCCCAGTTCTGGAGGATCCTTAGTTCTGAAAAATGGATATACAAACCCAAATAAATAAAGAAATTTTGTTTCAATTACAGGACATGGTTTAACCCCCAACTTTGTAATGCTAACTTAACGAGTGTAGGGGCTCTGTTGAGAGTGAAAAGTATAGCACCCCCTTCCTCAACATAAATTCAAGAACTGGAAAATCTGTCCATTTCATCTCATTATTTCATCTCTTTCTAGGATCTCAGTCCCTTCAATTCTTACAAGCTACTGATAATACTTTCACTGTCCTGCCCCCTCTCATTTCCTCAATTCCATACCTAACCAGTTAGAGTTTGTGGTCATTAATTTACTTCAACCACACTGTCCTTAGCTTCTATTGTTTCCCAGGTTAAACTTCTTTAAGTCCAAATATCAACATACTTTGTTCCTGAACGTAACTGGGGAAGAACACAGAATCATACTTAGTGGTCTTCGTTCGTAATATTCACAAGTGAGACTTTGAAGCTTCCTGGTAATACTATCACATTTTCCTAGTCTATTTACTATTCCACCCTACCAGATAAATACATATGTTACATCTTAGCCCCTGCCCTCAAGCTCCGTACAGTTTTGGCATTCCTATTTCATTGGATAAAATAAAAGCAACTCTGAGAGAGGGTCCCTCAAATTCTCCCACTACCTGTATACACACACATATATTCTGCCTTGCTTTCACTGATGAGCTATGAATAAATTGTGCATCTATTAAAGGCCAACACCTCCACTTGTGTGCATTGAATCCCATCTTCCCCATCTTGGCTGCTCAGAGACATCTTTCTAGAAAATCCCTTATATATCTCTTTCAGCATCAATTCTTGTCTTTCTGTTAGATCATTTCCATACCTATACAAAAGTTTGTCTAACCTTTAAAAAAGTTATCTTGACATTACCATTCCTTCCACCTGCTTTCCTTCACAGCAAGACTTCTTGAAAAGAGCTGTTGATGGTCACTGTGTTCAAGACCTCTCCCTTTCTTCTTTGAGCCTATCCCAAGCAATCTTTCTTATACAATTGCACACTTTCTTCAAGATTAATAATAACAAGACTATTGCCAAGGATTGATTTTTATGTACTAAACCTACTAGGAGTATTCAGCAGAATTAATCATCCCTTTTTGCTTGAAACATTTTTTTCATGTGATTTCAGGATACCACAATTTCATGTTTTTATTTCTATTTCATTGGCTATTTCTTATCTTCTTTGCTAGTTCTTCTTTGTCTCCTGAACTTCCAAATGTTGGTATATTCTATTTAAAAAAATACCTTCTCCATTTAAACTATTTCTTAAATGATCTTATTCATGAACATCAGTTCCCTTTGGGAGGAATTCTACCTTTACTCTGGTCTCAGTTACTTGCACCCAGTTCTAAGCCTTTGGTATTCCAGTATTTCCCTATGCCCATTCTCACTCCTACTTCTACTTAACAGCATTTTCTGTGGTTCTGCCTCAGCTCTCTAAAAATGCTGACCCCTGTCACTGAAAGGCATTTGGTAAATCTTATTTCAGATTTAGAAACTGTTTCTGGTCACACTTCAAGGGCAGTCATTTAAAAGAAAGAGATTGCTTGGGTCTAAATTCTGCACTTACGATTTCAAAGAGGCTCAGTAAACTATAAACGCTAAGTGACACTGATGGGCTATAGAATGAACTCCTTCCACACATAACTCCTTGTTTTTTTTTAGCTAGCAAAATGATCATTTTCTCTCAAATCACTTCTTCTTCAGCATCCATTGACTTTTTGCAAACAACTCTTTACAGAATTACTACTATGTTTTTGAAACTGTAAGTCACAAATGGCCCCTGCTTTCATGAATTTTACAATCATGGAGGACTGGAAGAAGATTATATACTGATAAAGTACTAGAAGAGGAACATTAAATAAACAAAAAAAATATTTTAAAAATATAGGATCCATGACACATATAATGAAGTAAAAAAAGAAACAATACTTTGAGAGGAAACTTGCTGAAACCTTTTTTTTTTTACTTTGCTGTCATTATAACTCAGTTCTTAGGAACAGAGTTCTCTTGGCTCAGGTGAATACATCCTCCTACACCTAGGCCACTCATGTTATTGACTGAAAGTGTTGGATGAGAGCAGCTCTGACAGTAAACCTCTGCAATATCGGCTCCAAAATTAGGTGGCTTGGATTTAAATCTGGACTTCAACTCATAGCATCTCTGTGGCTTTATACAATATATAAATAGCTCTGTGGCTCTTTTCCTTGCTTTTACAATGGGGATAACAATCGTATTTCTTTAATAGGTTGTTGTAGAGATGAAAATAAATTAATACGCATAAAACACTGGTTTGTAGCAAGAACTCAATAAATGGTTACTATTTTTAGTTATTTTTTATTATCTGCACTTTAGTTATTAGATTGTACTATTCTCTGGGACATAACTGAGTACTTGCCTTATGTCTTCTACATTTGATTGAGTTACAAAATGCAAATATAAATACCAAATTGTAATACTCATTTTACTCTGAGGAATTAAAAGGTTGGAAAATGGAAGGGGGGTAGTTACATATTTTTTTTTTTGACGATGTCCTCCTGAGTAAATTAGAAAAAAAAAAGTTGGCCACTAAAGGCAATTATTGAATACAAAAAACGTAGTGCCTATGTTTTCTTGTATTTCTACTGGCTAAAGCAAGACTATCCCATCTTTTCTCTATAGTCCTACTCAGAGTTTGGAAGGAAAATTGACTCATAATTCCTTTCTACAGAAATCTTCATTAGTTGCTCAAACTTTTAATGAATATGCTAAAGATGTCGGCAAAATGTAGTTATACATTAATCATTTTTTCTTCTATTTTCTCACTTCTCATAGAACAAACCTTAGGGAACATGCATTACAGTTATTTCTAAAGTGGTCTAGAGATTTTGTGATAAAACTCAATTAACCTGGTGCTCTCACACCATGAAATTTCAGCTGGAGGTTGGGTAGGAGTAAATATTAATGCCTTCATTAAATATTTCCTAATCAAGCGACCCTGGGAACACTGAACTTATATTATTTAATAAAATTGTAGTTCATTAAGTCAGAATGACATTGCTACCACTTGCAGTTTTGGAACTAAGAGCATTGCTTTTTCATTACTTAAAAGGTTGCTTTATAGATATAACATTGCCATTGACTGTAAATAATATTCATGAAACAATGAATTAGAATTAGTAGAACTAGAATTTCTTATGAAAATATTTATGAATAAAGATAAAAATTTCTTTATATTAAAAGATACATTTTAACATATTTAATCTATTACCATATTTAAAATTTCCTGAATTTTCTTATACCAAGTAAACTTCAGATTTTTATCTGTCCCTAAGTGTGAAAAACATATTTAGAAGGAACTTTAAAGTTATTAGACTATTGATGATAATACTAGAACATCATGACTGCATTTTGTATTTGACTTTTTTCTCTCGATTCACCACACAACACAGTTAATTTTTACAAAGAATGGTGTCACCAAAAACTTCCCAAATTATAGGTCTTTGTATACATTCATTTATCCCCCATAGTTCTAGTTGGATTTTAAATATTATTTAAGATCTTATATACAAATAAATGTAAGTGAACTATAGCACCAAATGATATGTGGTGCACTGAAGAACATCAATGCTTAATCACTGACTCATAAGGCAGGGGAACAAATGTGGCACCATATATTGATGACACAGTGTACAGAAAGATCAGAAGTCATACAATATCCAAGCCCGCAATGTGACCTAATTTGGCATCCAAGTCAGCATAAAGAAATCTGATATCTGACCTTTTTCAGGGTAATTGCTAAGGCTGTTCTCTCTTTGATGAGAATTAATGTTAACGGTGCAATTTTAGCCTGCTACTGTTTTATGAAGCTTGCAAGGATGGATGCAACACCTCAGTGAAGCCAGTCATGTGAAGCTTATTTAGGAATGGTAAATAATTTATAAATAATGTGTATCATTTCACATTGGTTGTCTGCATCTATGGCAGAAGACAGTTTGAAACAGCCCAAGTCAGTAGTACTCTCTGTCTCAACTCAGTGCTTTCTTTAAGAAATGTATTATGTGTAAACTTTGTAGTGTTTTAGCTGCAGGAGCAGGAAAAACTTTGCAGAGGATAAAATTCACTATTTTTAAAATCACCAAGGTTGGGCATCTAAAATATAGTATGTCTAAGATATAAGGGAAATTTTTAACAGCACTGCATTTCTAGTGTCCTTTGCATAAGATTAAAAAAAAAAAAGATATATTTACCAGATTAAAACAAAAACAATATAGATCTAAGTTGTTTCTACTATTCTTTTTCAGTTATACTGTTTGTATTTGATTTAATTGATTACATTGAACAGATTTAATATAAAACATAATGATTTATGATTTGGAGAACTTTATGTCCTTTCCAAATGGTTAATGCTCAGCTGTAACCACAATATATCATGAAAGTTATTGCACCTTAATCCAGGTATTACATATGCTTTTATTAGCAAAGAAAGAGAGCTTCTTACATTTCTTTTGTATACTTTTTCACTACTGTTAAAAGTTTTAAAAATCAATAGTATTTAGATGATATCTTTTTAAGTTACTATAAGCATAAAGTGTGATTGCATTAAGCTGATATTTTCTTCATAATATGCATATTGTTTTCTAATCACTGAGGAAATTAGTAAGGGCAGGAGCTAGTTGTGAAATATAACCAAATTAATTTAGTGATTAAAGAATCCCCTCTTGTTTTGGATAATTAAAGGTTCAGTGAAGTTTTAACTCTGTAATGATGGTATTAGCTTCCTAGTCTCTGTGTATTTAAAATAGATCAGATAGTATTTAATAAGTCATCAAATAACGCTGATATTGTTTAGCAATAAATGCTGCAATTAAAAAACAGTTAAATAACATGTCTATCATCCCAATTTTACAAAATATTCTATGGGAAAGTTAAGCTTTCTTTATACATAGTGATATAAAAATATATATATTTCATATGTCCAATGTTTTCTAAGGTACAGTACTGACTCTAGGATCTATAAAATGTAAATGCATTCATGCATTGTGGATTTACAAGGAGAATTCAAGCTGGGTCATTATATTTATTGTAAGAATAAATATAGTTAAGAATAATCTTGAAATCTGTGGGCTACATTAACACACAATAGTATGATATTTAACATTTACTAATTGTACACAAAACTATCAACAGTTATATGTCCCAAATTGAAAGGTAACTATGGAATACAAAATGCAATAAAACTTAAAATCTTTGCCTTCAAAAAGTTCTTATAAACCCAGAACAGAGTAATGTAAGCCTCAGGGAAACTACTTTATAGTCATGGAATTTGAACAAAACTCAGTCTGATACCGATAGCCACTCAGATAAAAATAAAGTGATGGCTTTAGAAGAAAAGTCTTCATGGGACTTAATACTTTTCAACAGGGGACATATAAAGAGTGATCTTTACACTTGAATAGGCTGAAGCCATATAGCAGTAAGAGTACAGAATGCCATGCTCCTCAATTAAGATAATAAAGGTTTGTCTCAAGCCTGGTAGAATCCTTATTTTACGTGGGCATTAGTGTGTCTCTGTAAGAGAGTTGGTAAGATTGGGAATGCCGGGATAGCTCAGTAGATGAATGCTTGCCTTGCAACTGTGAGATCCCTGGATCAAATTCCAGCCCCTGCCTTTGCAAACACATAGGCTGAATGGTTGTGCAACTGGTAATCCCCGGCATGGTAGTGAAGGTTCTCACTTCTCATGCAGGAAGCCCCCTGTTTGGTTCCTGCCCCATGCGACCATGTGTCCACTTGTGTGGAATGAAACTACATCACAACTAATGATGTACAACTATGAAAACTGCTCTGTGCCCTCCCCCTTCTATCTCTCACTTTCTCTCAAGCAATAAAAATGAAAAAAAAAAAAAAAAAAGAGAGTGAGGTGGTAGGGCTGGCTACACCATTCTACTTGGGTGGGTGCATTAGTTGTTGCTTTATGCAGCTACTCAGAGGAAATCAATGTCCTTGTATTGTACCACTAAATAAATTCCCATGTTCATTTTCTTTAGCTGTTTGTTACTGTGTTTCCAGTGATCACAGTCTCTTTGTGACGAAGAAGCCACAAACCACCGTATTAAAAGGAAGAGTAAAATAGGTGCATAAATGGATTACTGTTCAATCTAACTGTGTGGGAGTATTTAGAAAGAAGCAATTGATACCAATAAAAAGGCTTTGGAGTTCGAGATGGCATGTGAATTGAGCTTTGGTCATAGCTCACAAATGAAAAATAGGCATTGAAAAACATGTATATGACTGTTATTTCACTATTTAACACATAAAAAAGTTGCTTAGGAATCCCTTCAAGGGGTGTTAGTTATTGAAGCCCCCAAATGACCTCATTATAAGGCAATTTTTCATCAAAGGTGGTCCCACAGCTTTGACCCTAGTAATTATATGCTAGTGAAGCATAAACTGGAATAAATCAGAAACTGTGCAACTAACAGTAATTTCTTCAAAGAAGACATCAAAAGATAATTTCTCAATGACATTTTAGTAAAGCTAGGTGAATTCTCATTACATAAAAGAAATACCTGCAAATGATTTACATTCACTCATCTGCCATGGTTTTGGTATGCTAGCCTAAACTGATAGCTGTTTGATTCAGCTATTTAATGGTAAGGATATAGAGCAGGCTCAAATGTCGCAGCCTAATTCATAATATTTCTCTCTCTTAGTGCTTCCTCATCTGCCTCATCTGTGGCACTTACTCAATATCTACCGTAACAAACACTATTTCCAGAAAGCACCTTCCAACTCAGCAACTGTTACTTGTTACTTACAACTCACAAACTCTACTGCTTTTCAACTCGGAAGTTTTACTTATGAGTGAATTCAATTTCAAAGGAATAGACATCCGGTACCTTTCTCTATTTATGAGTGTTTAGCTCAGCTGCCCTTTAATCTTTTTGGTATTGCCTATACTACAGGTTTAGAGTGGTCATTCTCTTAAATCTTTTTTTTATGGAATACATTATAATGTTCCAATTCAAAATGAATAGCAGTAACATAAGTTTCCCATGCATTAAAATTTTAAACCTTCTAATTAAAAAGGAAATATATGCTTATTGTAGAATCATTTAACTGATTAATCAAAACCTTCTCTGATCTTGCTATCAAGAAGGAGAAACTTTTGTAAAAAAACCCCCAAAAAACTCTAATATTTTCTCATTCGATTTATAGATAGATATGCCAACAGAGACATAGGCAGATATTTTGTTTTATCTGAAGGAAACTGGAAATAATTTGACATATAATCTTCTAATTTTTATTTAATATTATATTATGAAAACTGAATTTTGTTACAAATGCTTTTCAAAAGCATTTCATTCCAATGATGTGTTTTGTATAATTTACTTAATCATACCTCCGTGATCAGATTAATTTATCTGTCATATATAATGCTGCAGAAAAATCCATGCACATAAATCTTTGTATGACTAATAATTTCCTTAGAAGAAAATCATAGAAGTGAAATTTTTAAATATAAAGTAGCACTTGCTAAATTTTTTACTAGGAATTCTGAACTAATTATACTGCTGCTAGCATCATGAGAGTAATAATTTCTAACATTATATTATCATAGTTTGTACATCATTGTAGATGATTGCTAATATTATCTTTTAAAATATGCTAGTAAACACTAATTATTCTTTGAATTTGTGTTTGGATTACTAGTCACAGACTTCATTTTCTCACATGTACATATATTCTCATTGAGTTTTATATAAAATAATTTTTCCTTCTTACTATTTTCTTTTTCTTGATTCTTAAAAGCACTTTGTACACTATGATTATCAACAGTTCCATTTACTGTAGTGCAAATTTTATCTTGATGATAATGTGTATAAGAAGATTTACATTTTTATGTAGGTAAATTTATTGATCATTTTCTTTGATTGACTTTTCTTATTTATCTTGTTTTTTAAATTTCTTTTTGAATTATCTGATGACCTCTTTAAGACATAAATTTAGAAATACTAGTCAAATTGATGTTAAAAGCTACCCATATATCTACTTTTCTCTGAGCCATTTTCAAATGCAAATTTTAAAGAAAATTTATATTAGCTTTAGGTGATGCAAGTCTTTTTCTGTTTGTTTGTTTGTTCCCTTCTTCAGGGGAAGGGACAAAAATTTTTGAATAGTATTATAAAGTTCAAAATATTTTTAGAATATCTTGAGGTGATATCAACTTTTAAATATTCTTATGTCAGGTACAAAATTGCCTGAGGTTATGATGACTGATTTGCCATGGGAGGGACAAAGTCAGAGAATATTAAATTCAAATTAATAAATACTAAATTTAAGCCAAACCCACAGGTCAACAAATACAATTTCAGCTGCACTCTAAGATAAGAGGAGACTTTCTAGATGAGTGTGGCATCACGTGGTTCTACAGTAAAGACAAACCTACTTTACCAACAATACTTGAAAATATGTGTGATCGTGTCATTTTTCATGCTGTCAAAATATTTCTTTTTAAAAGTGTAGATGAGATTATCATTAAGCTCACTTGATAGCGCTGAACACACTTTTCTTTTGTGGCTACAAGTTTTAATTTCATGACAATGCAAAAAAATTTGACTTTTTAAGTGACATTTTTCTTTTTTAAATGATAGTTGGTCAGTAGTTAAGTTTCAATGACATTTATCAGCTACCTAATTAAAATGTAGACACTTTTATAATAATTGCAAATGTGACCTTCATTTGTGTATTTTTGCTAGCTAGCATGTTTAGCCAAATGTCAGCAAGAACCCTAATCCATTCTTTCCCATAATGTTTAATTATATCGTATTGAAACTGTTCGTTCTTCAGTTACCATGGTTTGTGCAATCACACTGCTTCTATGGAGAATGGGAGCTATAGTTCCAATACCCTAATGAGCAGTGATCACAGGCTATGCCCACCAGCTGCCAAAACAACTGGCTGAAAATGGAAAATTCATTCAATTAACAAGTTGGTTAGCCTTTAAGATGCCAGACAATAGCTTTGATTTGTTTTCTTCTATACAAATAAGGGATTCGTAGACATGGATTTGATTGTTTAGGCTTTCTTTAAAAATAGCCCAGATCTTTCCTTACCATCTTTATATCTATTTGCCTGTGTAAACTCTCCTCCTGGATGTTCCACAGGTAATTTTCAACTTCAACCCACCTCCATACTTCCCAAATTCTACCTTGTTCATACCCATAAACACTGCTCTTGTTAACTCTCTTCTAAATTCTCTGCACATTCTTCTAGCCTATTTCAACATTAAAGTAATATTTCTAATGTGATAATCTGATCATGGTACATGCCTGCCCAAAATACTACAGTCATATCTTTAAATTTTCATGGCAAAACAAAATTACATTCTGAAAGACAAGGCCTTTCTTATGAATTTGTCAAAATTTATATCTTCTCTTCTATGTCATCCTTCTCTCAAATTTTAATCTATCAATAATAAATTACCTATAATCTTTCAAATGAATTAGGCCATGTTTCCTATTCAGTCTTTGCACTTGCTATTTTCTTAATGCTGTTATGTGTTAATTATCAAGCAGTGAATATGTTATAAAAATGTAATTTGGGAGATGTTCTATTTATACATTAACTAATCTTTGTTATTTATAGAACTAAAGATTTATAAGTTTATAAAATATTATTACAATTCTAAGATAAAATCAATCATACTTAATACAAAAAATAAATTTTATTATATTCTTTAAGCATATTTAGTCCTCCCGTATCAAAAGATTTATCTATATTAAATAAACATTGCAAGGTTGATGTAAAATTTATTCTCTTGAAAAATCTTCATGCGTAGTTTTAAGATTATAAGCATGAAGTTAAATCTATCATAATATCAAAGTGTATACTCTACTAAAAGTTTTTGGTACTTTAAAAAATGTCTTCTAGGGATATAATGTACAACATTATGTATGACTATAGGTAATATTGATGTATGACATATGAGTATAGGAAGGTTGTTAAGGGAATAAATCCTAAGAGTTCTCACCATAAGGGGAAACACCTTTATGTCTTTTTTTTTTTTAACTTTCCATTTTATTGTATCTATATGAGAGGACGGATGTTAGCTAAATCTGCTGTAGTAATAATTTCACAATATATATAAATTACTATGCTATATATTTTAAATTTATATAGTGATGTAGTAATGCATGCCAATTATGTCTCAATAGAACTGGGAAAAATAGTGTTTTAATGGAGTATTGATGTTTGGGTGAACCCATAGAATTGGGAGAATTGATATGTTATGTATAAGTTTAGAGGTTGAGTATATTTTCAAAGAATAATAAAATATTTTAACAATCTAACTTTTCTTTAGATAAGTTGCACTATTCTAAAATAGCACACTACTGCTTAGTAAAATAGCTGAGCCAAGTTTAAGATTTTCATTGGAAATATTCTTATATTAAATCTTTGATATTTTGCAAACTTTTAAAAAAGATTAATTTTATTGTTTTTGACAGAGACAGAGAGAGACAGAGAAAAGGGGGAGGGCCCAGAGCAGTCTCCATAGCTGTACATCATTAGTTTTCAACATGGTTTCATCTCACACAGGTGGGCAGGGACTGCACAGGGCAGGATATAGGCTGGGGGCCTCCCCCATGGGAGGAGCATCCCCTCGAGCCAGAGGCTGAATTTGGGGGCAAGAACTGCACTGGGACCCTCCCATATGGGAAGGACACCCCAGTTCAGCATATGGGTCTGCACAGGATGGGATTCAATCCTTGGTCCCCAGGGCTGCAAAGTGAATGCTTAACCTGCTGAGTCATCCTGGCTTCCCAGTGTTTTGCAAACTTTGATATATATTTGGTTAATTCATTTTATTCTGGTCAGTTTATCAAATATATTTTTCTAAATAAATATACTTACCATGTTATAAACAAAATTAAATTCTGAACCATTTTAGTTTTGATAATTATTCTCCTGATTTAATAAAATGAAACTGTATAGGAACTATAAGCCTTTTGTTGATAGTATAAAGGTAAGATGTTGTGGGCATTTTTTTACACTATGTTTTCTAATGTGCACTATCAAATTCTCATTGGTGAAGGAAAAAGATTTTAGTTCCATCTGAGTTTACTCAGTTTCTCATCTTAAGCAGGAAAAATGTTATCTGTGTTTGAGGAACTGTCACAGTGACACCTGATAAGTGGAAGACAATAGATTTAAGAAATAAAATTAAAAAACACTGAAATAATATCTTCTAAAATACAACATGAGGTAAAACTGTAAGAATTTCATACAATCTGAGAAAAATCTTATACAGTTGTTGGAAACAAGGCAAGGTAAGTGATGATTATCCAACTGCTCATTATTTCTACAGTAGGGTGTATAATACTTTATTGATGGTTTCTTTACTCAGTGTGCTATATTCTGCAATATGCATTACTGCATGTAAAACCATTTCTAAAGATTTAATTTCCTACTCCACAAAACTATTTTCCTCAAGTTTAAACCTCAATTCTGTCACTTATTATCTATTTGACACTGGATAAGTTACTGAATCTCTCTAGTCCTCTGTCAAGTCAGTATAATATCAACTACTTCACAGTGGCTGTTCTGAAGATTGAGATATTATGTACAAAATGTCAAGTACATTGGTACAAAAGAGGAAGTCCACAAATAGTATCATGATTATTATGTTTATTGTTGTTATTAAACCTAATAATACTACAACAACTTGGAATTAAAATCAACGTTATATAGATCTACTAACTTTTCAAAGTAATGTGGAAGTATTTCTTATAATTATTCTTGCTGTCTTAGAACAATAGAGATTCTTGGGTTAATTAGTTCTATTTGGTAAAAGTGTTAGATTTTATATCATAATTTTAAAGAAAGGTTTAGAAAAAAACTAAACCACTAGATTTGGGGAAAATTCTAATTGAAATTTTTCATCATAAAGTGATTTAATATATACTAATCAAAGATTTCTCCTGATGAAATTTGAAACTGAGCTCCCTTAATAAAAGCATTCCCCACAGCTAAAAGAATAGGTTTTGTTTTAGAACTAAATTATAAAAATAATACACATGACAGATTTGAATAATGTGCTGTCTCTTTTGAGGAAAAATTTAATAAGGCCAAGAGGTGGTTGAATAAAAATTTTAATAACTATATTTCCTAGTAATAGTTATCATATGCATTTTCTCACAGGAGTCTTTAGCAAAATCTGCATAAATGATAGAGTTCTCATCTGCTGCAATAATGTAAAAAAGTTGAATTAACCCCCCACAGGGCCTACCACAGTGCCTTATATGTGATCAGTACTAAATAAGTATTGTTGAATAGATAAAAGACATAAAAGCTAAAAGAATGATTGATTTTCATATAATTTCTCATTACAGAAGGGATAATATAAAAATAATAATTTTTTCATGAACTCTTCAATGAATAAAAGAGATATTCCTAAAACTATACCAGAATTTATATATCACAAATATTCTATCCTTTAAAGTATTCACTTCTATTAGTGCTACTGGCGTTTATTACCCAAAACAATTTTTGAAAATCTATTTTGAAACGGCCTCCATAGCCTTATGATTTTATGACTATACATTATTAAAAAGCAGCTCTATTCATGTTAATAAAAAGCAGTGGAATTTAATGAGTGGACAGTATCCATTAAAGAAAAACTCCAGAAAGAAAGATATCAAGGTTAGGAGAAATGAAAACAAGTTATACCAAGGGGAAACTGTACAAACATTTCATATCAAAGAGATAATATAATAATTGAGACCTGGCAGATAAAACAAGGCAGAGTTATAGAAAGTTTTTTGTTCTTTTGACCATGGAAATGGGATGAGCCAAGAGCACAGAGAGAGTTTAACTAACTTATGCTAACATTTCAGTAAAGACTATGTCATTCCTCATTGCCCCAGCATTATAATTGCATTATATTTAAATAAACCACACTAAAATGAAGTAAATAGTAATGTAAATCATATCTGCATGTGATCTAGTTACCTCCACAGTTTAGAAAAGGTTGGGAAGAAATTCTCTACATATTTAAGCCATGTAGAATGAGGTCAGGAGTGAGCATTTGATTTATGTATTAATTGTAGTTCTGATGCATACCTGATTTGTTTTTCTACTGGGTCTAAGGCCTCTCTACTAAGACTGGAAAATATAGCAGCCTTACCTAAAACACAGAAAAAAATACAGGGAGGCAACCAAAATGGGGAAACAACAAAACATGTTCCAAATAATAAAAAAAAAAAAAATTACAGAATAAAACTCCAAAAAAACCACTAAACAAAATGGAGGCAAACAATCTATCTGATGCAGAGTTCCAAACACTGGTTATAAGGATGCTTAATAATCTCAGTGAGAACTTAAACAAAGAGCTAGAAAACAAAAGAAATGAATATAGAAAACATAAAAAGGGATCAGTCAAAAATGAAGAATACAATAACCGAAACAAAGAATACATTAGAGGGAATCAACAGTAGATTAAATGAAGAAAAGAATCAAATCAATGATTCAGAAGCTAAGATAGCAGCAAACACTCAATGAGAACAGCAAAGAAAAAAAATGAGGATAATATAAAGGGCCTGTGGGACAATATTAAGCCTATCAACATTTTCATCAAGTGGTATCAGAATGAGAAAAGAGAGAACAAGGAATTGAAAGCTATTTGAAGAAATAATAACTGAAAACTTCCCTAACCTGACAAAGAAGATAGATATACAAGTCCAGGAAGGGAAGTGAGTCCCAAACAAGATGAACCTGAAGAGGCCCACACCAAGACACATTATAATTAAAATGCCTAAGGTTAAAGACAAAGATAGGATTTTTTTTTTTAAATATATATATATATATATATATATATATACTTTAAAAAAATATATTTTTATTTATTTATTTATTTTTGACAGAGAGAGAGAGA